>QLOK01001163.1:26092-38116 GCA_003313805.1 Tricholoma flavovirens
CTCTTGCATGAAGATGTGGAGAGGGCACTGTGTCAATAGGAGGGTACAGGTGGTCACCAGATTGATCTCCATCGCGTGCTATTCCAAGCCTGAGAGATGGCGTAGGTTAATATGGATACACCTCAGGATTTGTGAAATAAATGGGCTCACTTCATCAAGCTCGTCGTGGATTCAGATTTAGATGCAACGATTAACTGCTCATCGACTTCCTCAGCACCCTTCTCAGCTTCACTATCGCTCTGTGCATCCGTGAGCTCGATAACTTCAGCTTCGTCCAGCGTTGAACCAAAGATGCCGCCTTCATAATCATCTGAGCCCACGGGTTCTTGGTTTACCTCCTCTTCATCTTCGTCATCTCCGCCCTCAGAACTTTCATCTCGATTTCCATCCGCCAAATTTTCCAGCTTAGAATTTACTTCCTGATTCGCAACTTGGGATTTCTCCTGCACCTGTTTTGCTGTTGATAAAGGCTTGTTACCCATTCTCCTCCCACCTCGACTGGTTTCTTCACCCTCATTTTCTTCTTCCTCCTCCTCCTTGAAGGCCTCGCGTCGTTCGCGCTCTACCTTTGCCCGTCTCTGACCTTCTTCTACCCTTTGCCGCTTTCGCTTCCTATCGACTTCCGATCCCACCTGTTCCACATCCTCTTTCGAGCTAGAGTGATCTTCTCTGGATCTCTTCTGCCGTGCAGAAGAAAAGGCCTTCCTGGGTTCGTTCGCCCCGATCCCATGCTTCTTCTGGTATCGTAAGATCTTTGAGTCAAACCATTCCTTATTTTTGTAATAGCGATCGCGCCACGACTGCCATGGATGTCTGTTGGCCCAGCGCCATTTGCGTTCTTCCTGCAGGAACAAGCGCGTAGTCATAATCTTGCGCGAGATCATAGTGAGCTACTACGGGACACACGTTTTCGACCAAGGTCTTGTACAGGGCATTACCACTGCGCCCACGCTCTTGTGGGCTATACTTTGCAAGATATTTCACGAGCAAACTGTCATCGTCTGAATTGTAAGGATTGCGACCTGGACTGTTCGAAGATGAGCTGTCGTTGTATTGAAGTAGGGAGAGTGTACTTGGACATGGTGCCCCCTGCAAACAGGTCATCAGAAACGAGAATAGATGTGCCAGCCTCCAAGTCAGGAGTCAGTCACCACTACACGCTTGTCACATCACGAGGTCACACGTCACAGATGACGTCGCCAACGTGACCGTGCGTGACAGTCTGCCAGTGCCAGCCTGAGCCTCTCTTCCTCGCTGACCGAGGCTTCAAGCACGGATGGCCTTCTAGAAACTACGGCAACGGTAAGTGCCTAGGCAATGTGACACCTTCCCATCGGGACTACGCAATGCCGCCTTACTATCGCCTCTTAAACTTCTATTCCTGACGTGCTTGGCTCTTTCCGTGGCGGTACCTGACGTATCTCTTACCGAGTATTGCCATCTCACACGCCCCCCAGCTCCTCATAGATTCTCTTCGATGTGCACTTAGCATTCGTTACAGCATCAATCATGTCAGCTCGCGCTTGGCGGGCTTGGTCGATTTTGGTATATATAGCCGGTTGACGTGTCGTTCCCTGGTCATTGAGCTGGCGGAAATCCCTCAATCCTCTTACCCAGCGAAGGAAAGATGAGATTTATCGGCAGCGCAACTCAATCTGATTCGGAGTGCAGTCCCTTACTGGGTCACCCATCCGGTCGGAGTAACTCTCCACTGCATACAACCCAGTCCTTTGGGCCTCTTGAAATCTCGTCCTCGACACGACAAAGAATTCTCGTTGGAATATGGCTCGCCCAATTCCTCTCGGTATGAATTTCTGTGTGTATAATGTCACTAGCATTCACTTGTACCTTGTTAGGCGTTAAATTGTTGGTATATCTCTGACACTAATCTAGATCGTCATCTCGATATTGATATTTCTATTAGTGACACTAGTTCCGACCAGTTTGTCCAATTTCGCTTTCATGATCGCTCTTCCCTTGATCACATATCAAATCTAGTGCTTCCATCCATATCTTCAGATTTTAACGAATCAAACCAATCTAGCTGGCTGGGCACCTCGTAAGTTCTTCTTCCGTCCTTATCCTGTTATTTGAATTGATTCATAAATACTATCTCACATCAAAAAGATATCTCCTAGCCACTTGCACATTTACACCTCTGTACGGCCGGCTTTGCAATGTGATGGGACGGCGTGGTGCCAACCACTCTGCCGTTCTATTTGCGACTTTCGGCATATTGGCTTGTGGATTGTCAGGGAACATGAAGACATTAATCTTGTCGAGATTCGTTCGTATTCTGTTTGAGGTTCTACATTCGGGCTCTCAAAAAAAAAAATGCCTTCCCCGGCATAGATATCGGGAATGGGTGGCGGCGGAATCTTTACCACCTCTGCGTCAGTTTTTATGCCTCTCTCTTGAATTATACATTAATTAACTCGACGTATCGCAGAATTATTACCAGCGACATGTATGGCATGCGTGTGAGTATTTTAATCGCAAAGTCACAATATACTGAAGAACTCTTCGCCGCTATAGTCGCGGGGATTCATACAGAGCGTCGGCGGGATCTTCTATGGAGTATGTTCAATTTTGTTGTTTCATATATTATATGTCCTTTAACTCATTCACCAAGCTTGGAATGGGCCTAGGTGGGCCCCTGGGCGGTTTAATAACTGACTGGTATGGTCAGTCGTTCTCCTCTCCTTCGAGTTATTTTATCATATCATCAGGCTCGGGTGGCGATGGGCGTTCTTGATTCAAATACCCTTATTCGCGGTATCGATCGTGCTCACGACCTACAATTTGCGATATGTTATGCCAGTGGGTATATTAAAGAAGCTCACATAATGGTCGTTGCTGATCCCTCGTATCCCAAGGGCGCAGGGAGAAGTACACAAGAGATACTGAAGCGGATAGATTACGGCGGGAGTCTGACGTTGATGGGAGCCGTAAGTGCGAACTATCCACTACTTGGCTCTTGCTCACAGGCAGATCAAGGTGGGATTCACACTATTCTTCCTCAGCCTACGCTTCAACGAAAACCGACCGGTACGCCTTCTCAGCACGCTAAAATACGTACCCGTATTAAACTTCCCCTTATAGTGGACCGATGTCTCGGTGTATATTTCACTCCTGTTATCCCTCATCTGCCTCGCCCTGTTCTTCCTCGTCGAAATTTTTGTTGCCGTGGAACCCGTTCTACCTCCCTTTTTGTTGACGGAAAAAGTTCCTCTCCTTGTGGGCGCAAGTAATGCCTTGGTGGCAGTGTGCAATCTATCTGTAACATATTTTTTCCCAACGTGGTTTCAGACAGTGATGCTGTCTTCTGCTTCTACGGCCGGTATGTAGGTTTTCATTCCGCCCTGGTGTGCGTGGAACATGATCCGTGCGTTTTCAGGATTGCACCTTCTACCGAATAGCGTCTGTATCTCTACCGGCTCGATATTTGCGGGGTAAGTGCCGATCTTCGACTGTTCGCTGTATCATATTAGTAGCTGATGTTTTGGTGAAATAGGTGGATGATGCGGAAGACTGGCAAATACAGGATGCTGAGTCTGACGCTTGGGTGTCTGCCCATGATAGCCGCCATTCTTCTTACACAAATGCGAGAAGACTCAGGGCCAGCCCTCAAATGGATCGCAATCGTACGTGTATCGTTTGCCAAGTTTATTGGTCGTTGACTAACCACACCGATTTTTTGTAGATGCCTTTAGGTTTCGGAAATGCGGTCGTGCTCCAAACCATGTACAGTAAGCTCATGGCTTTGCGAGAACCACATCAATCGTTGGCCGGCTAACTATTTTATTAGTCGCTTTGGTCTCCAATTTGCCTGAGCATCACATGGCCATTGGCACTGGCTTCGTGCAACTTTTGCGTGGGCTCGGTACGTAATCAATCTCTAGATTCTATACTGTTGATTCAATCAAGCCCTCGAAATAGGCCAAGTAGGTGGACTCGCCGCTGCGTCGGCGACTTTCCAATCTAGACTGGACACCGAATTACGGAGATCTATTCATGGTCCAGATGCCGAGGATGTATGTCCACACTTTTTGATTGCATAGCCCCACCTCCTGAATCTTCTTTTAGATCATAAAGAGCATCCGACATTCTGTCCGGCTAGTCCATGATCTCCCGCCAGATCTACAACGTGCAGCAAGAGATGCATATGCAGCCAGCCTGAGATCTGTGTTCACCCTGGCAGCATGTGCTTCATTACTGGCGTATCTTCTTCGAACAGGAGTGCGTGTTTGTTCGCTTTCTGCTCTTTTCCTGGCACTTTTCGAGAAGCCTAAATTGACGCGCCTCTCCTACATAGATCCCTGATAAGACATTGGAAGACCACATGAAAAACGAGCCTCCTTTGGGAGGCGAGGACGACACGGCTTCTCTGTGTGGATCAGAATCTGGATATGAAAGTGATGACGAGGATAAGAATAGCATGCAGGAGCACACAGGTAGAAGACGCTAGCGAACAGACGTGAGACGAGCAAGGCTGGTACTTAGTAGGTGCTTGCCATAGGACTCTCAGTGTACCGTCAATGGAAACCACATAGATAGCTCCTGTGCAGACCGGATCGAGGCCAAAGAAGCGAAATGAGGGACTTGAGCCCCAACCCCTGTTGTTAAAACTGGTGTTGGGTGGACCATTAAACGTGCTGTAAGGTTGCTGTGGGAATTGAAATGGATCATGGGTCCCGGGAGAAGGTTGAGGGAGTTACCTCTGTCTTGTCACGATATTCCTCCCACTGGCGTATCAAAGTGGAGGAAGTGCTAGGCGATTTCTTTACTATTGGAACTTACTTGTAGCCAACCTAGGACTGCGTTTGTCATTTCCCGAGTTAGACCCCAAAGGCAGCATGGTCATATATCATGCAAAGAAATTGATGGCTCTGTGGAAGGTGGGCAGTCCACCAGCAGGTTAATCCACGAGTAACTACGGGTGCGATCGAGCTGTAAAGGGCTAATATTAGTTATATCAAGCACACGACATTGAATGATAAATCGCAACTTACTCTCGTTCTGCCATCCAATTCTTCTGTTTCCTGATACAACTCAATGTTAGGTCTATTTGCCATGCGACTCTTTTGCCGATATCGATATGATAAATTCTTCACTTGCTTTGGGAACTAACTCGTGGCCTGTACTGCGAGAAGTAACGAGTGGGTGGAGATCTTGTGCGATACGTTGAAGATCATCGTGAGTAACGTCGAGGAACTTGAAGGATTGTATTGCTGTATTTGTCGGAGCTATGCCACCCTGCTGACCGGCACCAATCATTGCCAGTACTTATGCGCAAACAGACGTTGGCGCGATGGTCATTATCGCATACTAGGTAAAAGATCCACTCCTATAAACTGTCGAGCCGCCATAGTTTTTGTTTCCTAGAAGACACCTGCAAAAGACGATTGAGCCTATGTGGTGGATGGCCTCGATTAATGAAATTCAACGCAATAAGGATGGTGAAGAGTTGATCACTAGGGATTAAATCAAACTTTTCTACGACGAACTCCACTGTGTTCAGTCGTGGCCAAGGAGCTTGTATGTTGGTCTGATGCACGTTGTAGATTTCGGCGAAAGTTGACCTTATTTGGATCAAGTTTTTCTGGGCTGTGCTGGCGGATATGCTGGGGAAACGATGTTAGCTTGTAGAGGGCTAGCGTTCGGAAAGCGATATGCATTTCTTGACTGAGTGGGAGCGCGCACCGCGTGAGATGGCAGGAAGCATTCCTCGAAGAGAGAAACAAATCAGAGTTCCTATTCACGATTTCAAACTAGAGTGTGGTGGGAAAGCCGAGGGTGACATACCTTGGATGGAGATGACTCACAGCCAGTTTCTCATGACATTGGGCACGTATCACAGCGAAGCGGCCAGAACGAGAGCTATCCAGGCGAAAATCGGGGAATGACGCGTGAAGGAAATGAATCTCCTCTCGGAGGCCATCATCCCTTTTTGATAAGAGATCGTAGTGAACGCAGAGCAACAGTGACATCCACCGTCCTGCAACCAAGAACAGTAGCAAGCTCTTTTACTATTACATAGAAGCGGGTAACAATGAGAGATCCCAAGATATCCATGAGAAGGACGTGGTTGCGTTTTGCGGCACGTTCCAATATTCCATGATAGAGTTCACCAAGGGCTTGAAATGGCGGCTGGCCAGCATTTGGGGACATAGTGCCAAGCACGATGTCGAGTTGGTCTGGAGGATATGCATCTTTATCATCGACGAATTTCAATACAGTGAATGCGTAGATGAAATGGCCAGAGGACTTCCTCACAATCTTCTCGACCATTTCGTGCGACGGCCACTGTGACCCAACAGAATTCATCAATACATCCTTGTGTCCATATACTTAATTCCGTCCAGATTTATGGGGAGACGAGAAGTCATGCGATTGAAAAGAGACTGAATTTCATATTCAGGCCGGCTTGTGATGAAGTAGCGGAAAGGAGTGCGACCGGAATCTAAAGCGAAACTGGTGCTAAGAGCTAATAGGAATTCCTTAAGCGCAATAGGGTCAACTACGCTTGAGGGGACACCGATCCCGGTTGCAATAACAGCCTCGAGTGGCTTCACTAACCGTTTGTCAAACTGGGCGTGGAGATACTTGTCAAGGATCAAAAGGTCAGCGTCAAGCGCTCGCTCTATATGCGCCCGCGTTTCCAGTAAAATGGCCACGAGCTGGAGCGCAAGATACATCGGGTGCTAGCTCGTCTCTGGTCTCCTCGTCGAAAGAAAAAGCTAGCTGCTAAGCATTGGTTGTTTGCGCACCATTCAGCAAACGTCTGCGCAATCGTGGATTTTTCTGCGCCGACGCCCCCGCTAAGCCATAGGATAGAAGGACCGGGTTCTTTCGCCCATTGCTTTATCGCCTCTAATTTTCCTTCCCCGAGTTCCTGGGAGGCACTGAGGCGGTGGATAACGTTCTCTTGAATTATATGAAGCACTCCCAGCAGATGCTTCCGTCGAAAGCTCCAACCTTCCAGCTCGCAGGTACGTGAGCTACGATAGCTTGCCGTTGGTTAGATTGAAACTAGGCTTACTACTTGGTGCAACGTTATAAGTATGATGATAGTCTCCTCCCGCTACCTCCCGATATCTGAACGTCGTGAGCATTCTAGAACAGCGCTGCATTTGCCCTTGCAACAGCCATTTCCCAGTGGAAGCTAGCTAGTGGGCATCAGAAGAGATCTAAGGCTATCAAACATATTTAAGCGGAAGTCGGTGACAATGTCAAGTTTATTTCGAACTCCGACACCAAAGTTCCCTGAAAAACAAACTTCAACGTGTTCGATTGTTAGTAAGGATTTTCGCCACTGGCACACTTTACCGTAATAACTTTCGTAAGTAATGTGTTCATTCGAATAGATCCTCATTGTAGAATCTCCAGCAGTCATCGGGGCCCTACTGGATATTCCCCGTGTATTTCAAATGCTCATATTTTGCCCTCCTGCCAGTGATACCAGAACTTGAAATTAGTGTATTAGATGGGATACCTGCTCCATATTATATAGGAACTCTACGGGAAAACAACACAATCCAGTCAAGGGTACTCAGGGGGTAGCCGTCGTTTGGTAACGTTCTTATAATTTCCGAATTCCCAATCGAAACAGTCCTACAATCATCTATCAGTGAACGTCAAATGAAATTTAGAAGCTTACCACACAATCTTTCTCATCCCCGATAATTGGCACCTCCAACCCATTCTCTACATCCCAGTCCTCATGCAAAATCTTCTCGATGATGACCTTGATCGGATGGTTGGCGATGTGAACGTTCCAGCCGAGTTTCGTAATGGTATCATAACGGATGACTCTGCCTAAGTGACATCTGGGGGACAATACGATAATTCGTTCACATTGCGGAAAGGATCAAGAAATAATGATAATTACCGTGATTCCAAAGCATAGCCGCCCACCCCGCAACTCGAAATTACGCCAGTGCAGGTGCCCATTGGAACAGGCTGGGATCAGAAATATATCATTACAGTTCGAGTTCAAACATGGAGTATGCAACATACATCAGCGGTATGGTAGACATGGGTAATATGCTGTGTTGATGGCTACAAGATATTTTAATCAGGTTCGAAGATGGAGAGTAACGAGAGGATCTACCCACAGGTGAAGGTAGATGGAGACGAGCAGCAGCCATCTTTTCTCCAGGGGACTCGAACGCTACCACGGGCGCTCCGAATGTAACACCTATAAGCGACGCTACACCTCCACCGAGAGAATGACCTACGTCCAGAAAGTTAGGATTATAATAGTGGGCGTTGCAAGTCTTTCATGGCGAACCTATTACCCATATGTTCGCATTCGGGTACATATATGTCACGTTGTTATATAGGTTCTGGGGACAGCGTAAGAGAGAGTGATGCAATCCACGAGGTTGAACCTTACCATACTGATAGCGTAATAGAGGCTATCTTCGGTGAGAGCCTGTTCTACACAGGTTTGGTCGCATCGACGTCCACTAGAGTAGCAATCACAGACCGTGGACCACGTTGGCCCCACACGCCCACAGCAACAGGAGAATAAAAGATTGTCATTCCGTTTATCTCTCCCTACCGTCGGCCCACCCCCACCGGCAATCCAACTAGCAGAGGTTCCTTTCACAGAAATAATAACAGTCGACTCATCCTGGGAGACAAATACATGGCCTCGAAGTCCATCTGCTGCTGGTTCCCAGCCGAAAGGCAAGCTCTTCAAAAGTAGATATATCAGTCTATTTCCGGCTCCTATTTACTCTGCAGGGCACATACTGCATTCCAACCAGGGCCAACATCATACCAGTCCTTGTGACCCACTTCGAAGTACGAATTGTATGTCATGTTTGCCAACTGAAGCAAATTCCAGCGTTTTGAGACGTCCGGACCCGGCACGTCCGTATCCCACCAATCGAGTGGCTCCGTCTGCATATGTCTCATAGATCGCGTGCGAGCATTCCCAAAGGCCGTAAACGACCGTGGACGAACGGCCTTGACATTTGCGGTAGATATCTGGTACGTTTCTGCAGTAAATGATTGCGGAACATCCGAGAAGATGATGCGCGATTCGTTCGTGACACCATGCTGGTGGCGAAGTTGAAATGTAAGGGGTGTATCATTGGACCACAGGAAGGTCGCTATTAGGGCGCGTAGAGTATTTGGGAGAATGTCAAGCATAAAGCTTTCAAGTCTCAAGATCTCAAGGTCGAAGCACTTGCCAGTCCAAGTAATTGTGAATCGAACTCATGCCACGAGTTGGAACGTCTGCTGGTCATGTGATCATAAACTTGAGAGTGTTGACACGGACTCGGAGTCGGCTTATTATGTACTACTGGCTGAAGGCGCTGCCTTCTCATTGTCTCCCAAGCTCGAAACCCAGTGTTGAGGTCCCCAGCGCAACTTAGCTTCAATGAGTTGTCAATACGGGGTTGATCACCAGGGCACGTGTCGAACCTCTTCTATGACCTGTCTATATTACCCGCTCTCTCAAAGTCAAGTTAGCCATGGCCAAACTTAGTCGTATGGTTCTTGGCACATCTCGTGTGCGCTGCCGGTCGGCGGCTGACGCTCGAGCATGGGATAGTTGCCGGGGATGAGCACGGAGGTTGGCGCCCCCGGTGCTCCCGCTAAACGTATGTTTTTCTCCCAAACGTACCTTATTAAAATGACTCCGGCGTTGTGCTGATATTGATCTCCGTGCACTATTTCATATCTACGCCGCATGCACCTGACAATGATATTACCCTTTCAAAGCAGTGCCACAGCATCGAACTGTACAGTTCCCAACTTAGCAGTGTCATCTCACCTGGATTGGGGACAATATTAATATGGCGGTGCTGTAAGGGGAAGGTGGAGCCGCAGCCTCCATGCAAATTTGCTCTGCGACTATTAAACTCCCCATTCTTAGATACGTTCCGTCACCAAAACCGCAATCTCGCCCCCGCAAAATTATCCCAGTATGAATCTCTATTCAACAAGTAAATCTCCCCTACCGCATTCTACCTTCACGACGGCAGAAGGGCAGGCCCTTTACAAAGTCGACACGTCGATATCAGGGGTTATAACACCCATCCTAACTATTAGCCGTGTCATACCCAACGATCTTCCGCAGGACAGGGATGGAGATCCAGATATGAAGGACAGATATGAGTTCGTGGGGCGTATCGAGTTCAAACACTTTTCGTCGGCAAGGATAAAGCTTGGTGAAAGTGAACTTACAGCAAGGAGCTACTTTAAAAGGGAGGGATGGGGATTTTTGGGACGGTAAGTATGCGTAGCTTCTATAGCTTCCGGGTGTTCTAAGGTTCTAAAGGCATCGCACATTCATCGGGCCAGATAAACGAGAGTATAAGTGGCTACTGAAGCCAACCTATTCTGAGGTGATCGACCCCTTTTTATTAACGTCCTTACACTGATGCCTTTAACCGCCCCTGCGCTAGCTCATTCTCAATGATGAAACCAAAGCTCCCGTAGCGCGGTTCCGTGCCAAGTCTTTCGGGATCATAGGAAAGGCTCGGCCGTCTTGTCTAGAAATACTACCGATTGGTGAACACATGCTTGACACAATTATGGTAACCTTTGTGTACGTCGAGAAGAAACGCAAGGACGAGGCGAACGCCAGGATGCGTGGAGGAGCAGGAGGAGGTCCCTGAAGGCTGGAAGCCTAACCTTCAACGGCCGAACGTGGCAGAGTCCTCAGCCGAAGTTTTCGATCCGACAGAATTAGTAATGTACTTTACTCCAAGCTGAAGCAGAGATTTAATGACGTTACTTAGCAATTAACGAGTCAATGTGAAAAAACAAGCCCTCATAGCCAGGCTCGGCGGTTGCACCTGAGCCCTGGCCCTTCAAGTTATGAACGTCAGTCCAAACACTAGAGTTTTGTCGCAATCCAAGGATAAAAATGCCAAGTGTTGCAGGTGGTGGTATCTGAATGATTATTTTCAAGTTCAAATTCGTGGTGGGGATTTGGCCAGGACTCGTTGAGACCAAGGAAAGTAGTCACGATCACGTGATAGGTGATTTACACTGGCCTCAGGAACGAATATCAATATAGTAACATAGTAACAGAGGCAAACGTGAACTTCGAAAGTTCACAGCTTCATAACAGCTTCACCCGTCACATAAAATTTGATCTTCATTACATTGGATGTGAGTATATAAACCAGTAATAGCTATGCATCATGTTCCCAAAGCAATCTGTCAATTATGTTGAGGCTCTCTCTGTCTGATCGTTCACCATTGAACAGCATTTACACCAATCCAGAGGGGCAAGTTCTGTATAAAACTAGGACCCCCATGGCTGCATCGTCTCGGACAACGACTATCAGCTATATCTTGCCAAACGATATCAGTAAAGAACCTGAGGATATGTGTGACAGGTTCGCTCATCTGGCGGAGGTTCAGCATAATGTGATCGCCTCCTCGATCATTCGATTTAGAGGAGAAGAGGTGAAGACAAGGGATTATTTTAGGCATGAAGGCTGGGGCCCACTAGGACTCCGGTGAGAGTCTCTGATCATCGATAATACTACGGCTTATTGATATTACCCCCAGCCATCGCGTGTTTACAGGCCCTGATGGTCGTCAGTATAAATGGCTGCTTCACCTGTTGGTTTCAGAGGCAAGTATTGGTGTTCTATAAGAACGAACTCACCTCTCCAATGAGTCACAGCTGGTTACGAATGATGAGGAGAAAACGATGGTGGCACAATTTAGCCGCAAAAATTTAGGGATTATCGGGACACGTCACCCTGCAACTCTGGAGATAACACCAGCGGGGGAACATATGGTTGAGACGATCTTGGTTACCTTCATATACATCGAGAAGATGCGCAAAGACAGGGAGTTAGCAACTATAAAGATATGAACTTCCTTCCACAAGACACTCATCCACTCGACTTCTTCTGCGCTTACTTTCCCCGAGTGGAATACCACATGTTCTATGTTCTCACTCTCTGTGGTGTCGGCACAACCAGCGCTAGCTCTATAAATATATATTCTACCTTACTTTTGCACTTAGTACTGTATGTCACGGTA
>QLOK01001165.1:0-18069 GCA_003313805.1 Tricholoma flavovirens
CACCTGGAGACTACTCAATGCCCCAGAACCACTATCAGACATGCCCCAGTCAACGCAACACCACGATGGTCGCACATATATGGAAGCACCAAATCAGCAACACCAACATCGCTTCATGGAAGATTGGCAAACGGCGCGCAGACAATGAGGTAGACCTGCCCCACAAGATCGAACACAAGACAACGGATGGCCGACTAGGCCGACGCAAAGTACGCTCGATAGTTTTCTAGGTAACTCGCAAAGACAAGGGAGGACAAGAAACGACGCAGCTCAACACAATGTACGATGGGGAGACAGGGATCCCAACGAAGAAGGGCCAGGACCAAGTCCGGACGCCCCGACAAGGACAAGAGAACTAACGCCCCTCGAATATGCCTGACAACGTCGACCAAGACCTTACATTGAAACCTATCCAAATAAGACAGCAAAACACTAACAAATCACTTATATGTCAGCTAGACCTACTACAGAGCCTCAAACGCGACGATTACGACGTCTGCTTATTACAAGAACCCTACATAGACTTCAGAGGTAAAACGAGAGCCAACCGACAGTGGTCTACTATATACCCGAATACCCACAACGAATACCTGGATAAGACCAGGTCGGTCATCCTCATTAACACTAACCTTGTTACAGATAAATGGAAACAACTACATTTCCAACACCCTGATATCACCGCCGTAGAACTCTCAGGAGACTTCGGTACATTGCATATCATTAATATCTACAACGACGGAAATAACAACAAGGCATTAACACACGTTTCGGCATTTATGTGAGACCAAGACAGAATACGACATCTACCACGACCCATACATACGATGTGGGCCGGAGATTTCAATAGGCACCACCCAATATGGGACGAACCAAGGAACGCGCATCTCTTCACGCGGGAGAACTTGGACTTAATGCAGCCGCTACTCAACATGCTAGCCCGTCACGGCATGAAAATGGCGCTGCCGCCATTCATCCCAACCCTACAGGCCCACAACACAGGTAACCATACGAGGGTCGACAACATATTCTGTACCGAGGACCTCATGAACACCATCATCAGATGCAATACGGATGATGCGTCTCGCCCAGTAAAAACCGACCACTACCCAATCAGCACACGCCTCGATATTCACGCTATGAGAACAGCCTGGGAACCCAGACCAAATTTCAGGCTTACGGACTGGGGAGAATTGATAAAAACTCTAAGAACAAATCTAACTAACATTCCTATGCCCGCAGAAATCGAAAGCATCGAGGACTTCGATACGGCCCTGGATAGGCTAAGCCACGCAATCCAAGACGCTATAGCACGACATGTCAAAACCACCAAACCAAGCCCATACTCCAAGAGATGGTGGATGAAAGAACTAGCCGACGAAAAGAAGACTATGAGACGCCTAGGGGGAAAATCAAAATACCACAGAGTAAACCCACAACATCCCATCCACGAAAAATACCGGCGGCAAAGGAATCGATACTCAGAGCTGATTCGCAAAATCAAAGCCGAACACTGGGTGGAGTGGATAGAGGGTCTAGATGAATCGAGCATATGGCAGGCAAGTAGATTAGTCACCTCACCGGCCACTGACGCAGGAAAGGCAAAAATCCCGATGATACAAGTCAGAGACCCTATTTCTAAACAGGTAACCAGAGAGATCACAGATAACCGCAGCAAGGGCCAACTCTTTTACAAAACCTTCTTCCCACCCCTGAGCCCAGACCTGGAAACTGTACCCCAGGACTTCCGATACCCGCCTACACGTTGGACCTTCAAGAACATCACGGATGACCAGATTCATCGCGCCATAAAAAGGTTGAAACCCTTCAAAGTCAGCAAAAAGGGATCGGTACCAAACTCCGTTCTTATACATGCCAGAGAAGACCTCGTCCCTTTTCTCGGCCCACTCTTTCGTGCTACAAATACGCTAAATTATTACCCACAGGTATGGGCATGCACGGAAACTCTGATCCTCAAAAAGCCCGGCAAGCCGGACTACACCATTGCAGCTGCATGGCGACCGGTTGTACTTTCAGACGGCATCACCAAGCTCCTCAACAGCTGTCAAGCTGAGGATATGACCACCATGTGCGAGATCCACAATATCCTTCCAGCCAACCACTTCAGCGCAAGACCGGGGCACACCACTACGGACTCCATCCACCTGCTAACGAAAACAATCAAAGACGCATGGCGGAAGGGTCAGGTAGCCTCAATCCTCTTCCTCGACGTCAAAGGAGCCTTCCCGAGCGTGGACGTCAACCGCCTCATCCACAACATGAGGAAGCGCGGAATCCCAAGAGAATATACGGAATGGATGAGGAGACGACTGCTAAACCGGAAAACCACACTTTCATTTGACGACTACCAGACAGACGCCTTCGAAGTGCACAACGGTTTGGACCAGGGGGACCCGTTTTCGGGAATTTCATACCTCATCTATAATGCTGACTTACTAAAAATCCCAGTCCTCAAGGCGGGAGAGCGATTATTGCTATTTGTAGACAATGCAGTCATCATAGTAACAGGCAATAACTTCAACGAAACACACAACAAGTTATGAAACATCATGAATCGAACAGGAGGAGTCTTTGAATGGGCCAAAATGCATAACTGCGAATTCGGTATTGAAAAATTCCAACTTCTCGACGCAACGAGAAAACGCGTTCCTAACCCGGTCAACACAAGAGGTAGAATTCCAATGCCAAGGCAAGCGCTAATGCTAGGTAACCAGCGGATCCAATCAAAGGACACGGCACGATTCCTGGGCGTCATAATGGACAATAAACTAAATTGGAAGGCGCAATGCGCTACAGCCCTCGCCAAAGGGCAAGACTGGCTTATACAATTCGGACGTTTGGCCCACATGGCGAAGGGAATGAACGCAAAATACATACGGCAGCTATACCTTTCTATCGCAATCCCTCGCATGTTATATGCAGCTGACATTTTCCTTACCCCACACCAAAAGGTAGGCAATAGAGGGTCATATGCATGGGCCAGCCACACGGCAATTAACAAACTTGCCACGGTCCAGAGACACGCTGCCATTATGATTACGGGAGCCATGAAGATGACAGCCATGGACGTCATAGAGGTTATGGCCAACCTGTTACCCTTCCACCTCCTTGTCGACAAACACAGACACAGGGCAGCCATGCGACTAGCAACTCTACCGGGGTCGCACCCCCTCCATAAGCCGATCGAGAACGCAGCAAACAGGCTGGTAAAACGGCACCCTACGCCTCTCCACAACCTCATGCACAGATATAGCATTCAACCGAAGAAGACAGAAACCATAGAAGCCGTACGCTTCGACACCAGATGGATACCAGGCATAGCTACGGAGGTGATAGATGATATAGACAGAGCAATTCGAAGCATACAGGACGATGACCTGGACGTCAAGGTTTTCACGGACGGCTCAGGGATGGAGGGCAAAATTGGGGCCGCAGCCGTCTTACCGCAGCCGTCTTATACAGGAACGGGAGCCTCAAGACCAAACTCAGACACCTACTCGGCCGGCAACGTCACCATATGGTATACGAGGGAGAGGGTGCAGGAATCCTCCTAGGAGTTAAACTTATTTCCAATGAGCAGAACGTACGGTCGGCAAACATCTATGTCGACAACCGCGCCACCATCACGGCCACCCAGCTAACGAAACCTAGTCTGGGACACTACATCTTCGACGCTCTCCACGAGAGCATAGCGGCGGTACGGAAGAAACACCGAGGAATAAAAATCAAGGTCAAATGGGTACCAGGACACAGAGACGTAGAGGGTAACGAACAAGCTGATGAGGAAGCAAAGAGAGCGGTCACCGGGGGGAGCAATGACAAGCGAAGGCTTCCAAAAACCCTCAGAACGACTTTACCACACAGCAAACCCGCCATCATATGGACGCACAATGATAAGCTTAAACGGGCTGCTCAAAAAGGTTGGGAAGCTTCGAAACGATACAACGGAATGAAAAGAACGGACCCCTCGACCCCGTCCCACAAACATATTGACCTGATCACCAAGCTCCCAAGAAAATTAGCCAGCATCCTAACGCAGCTAAGAACAGGACATGCCCCTCTAGCTAAGCACCTATTTCATATAGGAAAAATAAACTCACCGATATGCCCAGCATATTCACAGAACAACGAAACGGTACAACACCTGCTGCTGCACTGCCCAGCACACCAAACGGCAAGACAAATGCTATGCGCTAGCACTGGTGGCAGGAACATTGATGTCACAAGAATACTCACATCCACGAAAACACTACGTGCCCTATTCAAATTCTTGGCAGAGACGAGATGGCTACATGACACGTTTGGAGAGTTACCAGACACGGGAGAGCAGGAAGCGGAGAGAACCGGATGAGGGAGAAGATAGAGAACCGATACATGCATCGACCACATATAATACCCTACCCACGGACTCAGCACCATTTAATCCAGCGCCAACGGCGCTTTGAGGACCCTCTGGGCCCCCCAAGCAGATGTCCACGACACCACCACACAACAGCATGGCCCGAAAGCTACACACTATTGTACATATTTAATCTCTCACATATGGTATGCCACAACAGAGAATAAATGGGAAAAAAAAAAAAAAAAATTGTGCATTACTCCATGGCAATGGAATTCACACATGTAAACTGGAGCAACCTGTGATCATGTATGACATCGATGGAACAGTTAATAAGGGAGGAAGTACTACTGAAGAGGTGACATTGATTATGTCCTACCAGGGTCACAAAGAGAGAGTCATATTTGAAGTGTGCAACCTTGGAAAGACCAATCTAATAATAGGATACAACTGGTTACATAAACACAACCCTAGCATTGATTGGAAAACTGGGGAGGTGAAAATGAACTGTGGGGAAGTATTCAGTCACAGTAGAGGAGGTTCCTGATGAAATAATGCCCAATGGGGAGAAACTGATCACGATCAAGAAAAATGATCCAAATGATCTATTTTGGTTTATTCATGGAGGGCAATCATGGAATCCAAATCCCCTGAAGATTGATAAATCTGTGGAAGAGTTGGTACCTGAGAAATATCATAAATATTTGTCAGTGTTCCAGAAGAAGGAATCAGAAAGAATGCTGAAGAGAAAACCATGGGATCATGGAATTGAGATGAAGCCAGGATTTGTGCCAAAGAAGTCTAAAGTCTATCCGTTATCACCGCAGGAACAAGTGGAAGTTGATGATTTCATTAACAAACAGTTGAGGAAAGTCCATCTAAATCCCTGCAAACTTCACCAATACTCTTTATTCTGAAGAAGGATTTAAAGAAGTGCATGTGTACCAACTACTGCTATTTAAATGAGTGGACAGTCAAAAACTCATATCCCCTACCATTAATTTCGGAGATCATCAATAAAGTAGGAAAGGTGAAGAGATTTACAAAATTGGATCTACAATGGGGTTACAACAATGTACACATTAAAGAAGGAGACGAGTGGAAAGCCACTTTTGCTACATGTTGCAGATCATTTGAACCATTAGTCATGTTTTTTGGGATGACTAATAGTCCGCCCACCTTTCAGAATATGATGACCAATATTCTAAAAGAAGAAATTGATCAAAGCATGGTAATCATATTCATTGATGACATTCTTATATTCACAGAAAGTGATGAAGGGCATGAAGAAATAGTACAAGCAGTGTTGTGGAAGTTGAAGAAGAATGATCTATTTCTGAAAGTGGAGAAGTGTGCTTTTGATGCAACAGAGATTGAATTGCTCAGATTGATCATCAGTTCCAATGGAATCAAAATGGATCCAATCAAAGTAGAAGCCATTATGTCATGGCCCACCCCTAAACAGGTCAAAGATGTACAAGCATTCTTGGGTCTTGCAAACTTCTATCATCGATTTGTACACAATTTTTCCAAGATAGCTGCACCATTACATAATCTTATGAGAAAGGATGTAGTATGGAAATGGGGAGAAATTCAGCAACAAACATTTGACAAGTTGAAGAGGAAATTTGTGGAAGGTCCCATATTAGTATACCTGTAGATTTTACCCAACCACTAAGGGTAGAATCTGATGTGTCTGATTATGCTACAGGCATGGTACTATCAATGCCGTGTGAAGACAGAAAATGGCATCCATGTGCCTTTCTATCTAAAGGGCTGAATGATGTGGAAAGAAATTATGATGTGCATGATAAAGAAATGTTGGGAATAATCCGAGCATTAGAAGTGTGGAGACATTATTTGGAAGGAGCAAAGAAAGAATTGGAGATTTGGACAGACCATTCAAATCTTCAATACTTCATGTCTGCCAAGAAATTAAATCACCGCCAAGTGTGTTGGGCATTATTTTTATCACACTTTAATTTCCACTTAATTCACAAACTGGGAAGCTTGATGAAGAAAGCCAACACATTGTCACAGAGACCTGATCGTAAAAAGGGGGTGGAGAATGACAATAAAGACATCACATTGTTGAAGCCAGAGTACTTCCATATATGCGCCATGCACCAAGGTCATCTATTAATAGATGGTTCTGAAAAGGAAATGTTATCTAAAATTCGGAACAGTACCAATATGGATGAAGAGGTAGTCAAAGCAGTAAAGGAAATGAAAGGAGAGAAGAAACAAAACTATTAAAGGAGAAGAGTGGTGTGAGGAACAAGGGCTAATATTATTCAGAGGAAAGGTGTATGTGCCGAAGGACATCGAGTTGTGAAAGGAAATTATCTGCTTACATCATAACACTTCCTTATCCGGACATCCAGGCAGGTGGAAAATGCTGGAACTAGTAATGAGAAATTATTGGTGGCCAGGAATTGCAAAATTTGTACTGCAATATGTGGATGGTTGTGATACTTGCCAACGTGGCAAATCCTATCCAGAAATGCCATCAGGGAAATTAATGCTGAACCCAATCTTGACAGGACCCTGGATTGATATCTTGGTAGATTTCATTACCGAACTTCCTGAGGCACAAAGCTATGATTCTATTTTGGTTGTATGTGATTGCTTCACCAAACAGGTCCATATTATTCCTACAACCAAGGAAATGAGTTTCTTAGGCTTAGCACACTTATATCGTGATCATGTATGGAAATTACATGGGTTACCAACCACCATAATTTCTGATTGTGGACCACAATTTGCAGCTGCCTTTATGAAAGAACTTGATAAAATCTTGGGTATTCAAACCAAATTATTTATGGCATATCATCCCCAAACAAATGGGCAAATGGAGTGAATGAACCAGGAGTTGGAACAGTATTTGAGGTTGTTTGTTGAACAATCACCACCAAACTGATTGGCCAGAATGGCTGGCAATTGTTGAATTCTCCTACAATAATAAATTCCAGTCATCTACACAGGTGTCACCCTTTTATGCCAATTATGGGTATAACCCTTGTACGGGATTTGAACCAAGAAGGGCAATAAAATTACAAGCAGTGGAGGACTGCAAATGAAAAATGTGCAAGTGGAGACAGAGGTGGCATTATACAAGACACATGATGACATGAAGTGTTATGCTAATCGCTTGCATGCAGATGCACCCCAGTACCAAATAGGAGATAAAGTGTGGCTTAGTACCAAGAATTTACACACTACCCAACCATCTAGGAAATTGATGGAGAAGCACATTGGTCACTACCTGATTTCTAAAATTATATCGCCTAATGTGGCAGAACTAAAATTGCCACCATCATTCAAAATTGATGCACCAATTAATGTTTCCCCCTTACAACCATACAAACCCCCTACCATACTGGGACAACAAAGCACTCCAGAACCACCTATTGGAATTGAAGGCAAACCAGAATTTATAGTTGAAGAAATTCTAGATTCATGGTTGCATCATCATAAACTCGAATTCTTGGTAAAATGGGAAGGCTACACAGACAAAATAACTCCTGGGAACCAGAGGATAGTTGTAAAAATGCACAAGAAGCCATACATGACTTTTACAATAAATATCCTAATGCACCATGGAGGATAGCACAAATGCAGTACAAAAATTCAAAATTCCGACCATATCAAAATTTCATGGTACCCAATTATCCCATCATTACTCACCTGGAAGTCGAAGAATAAAAAGGGGGTAATGTTAGGAAACATGTACAAACATCTATTATCATTTTTTCTCATTTTTCCACAGTAGTATTGCATCATAAAACACAAAACTACCAGCAAACGCGACCGTGAGACAGATAATTCTCATGCATGCTATATTTAGAATATTTATGCAACACCTTAGTTGTGTTCTCTTAGAATTCCCACCATCATATTGCATGTGGAAATGCCTTCACCAACTGACTGTTCTATTATTAACCCCTTTCATCAATCTTTGATCCCCCTTAACATATTCGTTGCGTCTTCTTGTAGAGCCCACACGAGGATCCCAGAGTGGATTTGGTGTTGCCCTGACACATATAATACTCAGCCAAATGACAGACATCCTCACTGCTGGCATTATCTGACTAATGAATATGTAAATGCATGTTAAATGACAATTGTGTGGATGGAATACTAACATAGTAGCCAACCCAAGAAGAAGGTTCAGGTTCAGGAACAGCCAGATACTTGGCTTTCTGGCTGGGGGGGGTAGTGTTGGGTAAAACAATGGTAGCATCTGTAGGAAGCAGAAGTCAGACATGGTGATCAACCTTCTGTAAGTCAGTCAGCAGCCAATCTGGGGGGAAATCAAGTTGCCATGCCTCTTGCATGGCTGAGGAAGGATTAGGAGTATTTGAGTTAGTTTGGCATTTGCTTGCAACCAGCCATGCAAGCTTGATTGGACCAGTGGTAATACTCAACCAGGAAACCCACAAACACCCTACAAAAGGCTTTGTATGGTATAACATGGGTTAGATCAAGGTAGTGAGGTGGTTCTCAACTTCACCAAGGTAAACCAAGGTTATATGAACCAAGAGCGAGAGATTTCAAGGATGTTTGATTGAGGTTTGAAGAAATATTGGGGTCTCAATAAAAGTTTAAAAAGTTCAAGGAATGGGTTGGTGATAATACTCAACCAGGAAACCCACACAAACCCTACAAAATGCTTCGTATGGTATAACATGGGTTAGAGGAAGGTGGAAAGGTGGTCCTAAACTTCACCAAGGTAAACCAATGTGGGGAAACACATGTTCCCTTTGAGGAGTGTGAAATACTTCGAAAATCCTCTCATGTCCTTCAAATAATGAACCCATCTATTGTTTTGGGTCTGAGAAGCCTGTCATATGATGTTGTGAGGTGTGGGAGGATGTTATGAGTCTCCATTGATAAGAAATACAGCCACTGAGGTGCATAAAGTATATTCAAACTCATTCAAAGTTGAATGATGAAGGTCGCAATGATCCAGGAGGGTTCAAAGATGTGTGGATGGCTTGTAAGTTGTTTGAATAGACTTGCTAGGCTTGTCAAATGTATTGCAGAAAGACTTGAGGCAGTGCAAAGAAGATTGAGCTTGATTCAAATAGTTTGGAAGGATGCCAGGTTTGGCAACCTACACTAGACTTAAGGTGGACTGGAAAGACAGGATCAAGTTATCTTTGTTGCACAGAAGTGGGAACCATAAGCTACAGTAAATGGGGAATGATAGACTACTGTACCCTCATTGCACAGAAGTGGGAATGAAGGCTAGGAAAAATAGGATGTACATAGTATATCAGAAAAGATGACCTGTCAGCAGGAGGACACATCAGGTGTAGTTACTGAATAAGTAGGCACCATATCAGTGGAGCAATATTGGAATGGATGTGCATGCATGCAAAGTGTGGAGTCATTGTCATTGTCAGTGGTAAGTGTTGAGGGAGGTCACATGATCATGTGACCACAGGCAGGCACAGGTAAGTATCAGAAAGGTTTGTGGCACCTATCTTTATGTGTTGTTGTTGAGAAATGGGTGAGTGTTGTTGTTGTTGTTTAGATATGTGTGAGTGCAGGTGACTGCAGGCGAGGGCATCAGTGATGTGTTATGTCAGCATTTTGATGGTGGGCAACTGCAGGCAAGTGTCAGCAAGTGTATGCAGGTCTCAGTGTTGGTAAATGTTGTGAGTCTGTGTTGGGGCAGACTTACACTCCTCCCACTTGAAAAAATTGTGTGGTTCTTATACCTCCATCCCATTTTCACCTTCCCACCTGTCAAGGGCATCTGTATCAGCCATTTCTGAGCTGGGGCACCACTCATCATGTTCCTTCCCATATCCTTCATAATGGACAAGGCATTGTACACCCCTGCCACATCAGCATGCATCCACAATTTTGTTGATGTACCACTCCTCTGTGCTGTCTTCAGTGACAATTGGCATTGGTCAGGCAAGCTCCCAGTCTGGGAAGAGCAGTGGGTCATTGGGGACATATCATTTTAGGAGGTGTGCATGGAAGCTGGGGAAGGTGTTGGGGTTGTTGGGATGTTTGAGGGTGTATTCTGAGCATTCAGGGAAGGTGTGTGTGACCATGTAGGGGCTGTTGTGTTGTGGCATGAATTTTGCGACTCATGTTTTGCCTTTGCATTTGTAATTGTGGCAGCGATTGTCAGTGGAGAGCATGACAAGGTCACTGACCTTGTAGACATCCTCTGGTGCCCAGTGTTCATTGGCATGGTATACCTGGTGGATTTTGGCTGCAAGTAGGTTGTCCTGTGCCTCTTGGACATCTAGGTGGACATGTGTAATGATGTTGTGTGCAGTGATCTGCTTGGGGGTTGCATTCTCATTGAGGGGTGCTGATAATACTCGACCAGGAAACCCAAACAAAACACCTAAAAAGAGCTTCATATGGTATAACACAGGTTAGAGGAAGGTAGCGAGGTGGTACTGAATATCGAGACCTGGGTCAAGGTTGGGGGGGTTAATGGTGAGGAATATAGAGGGATATTGAAGAGAGTTCAAGGAAATATTGGGGGTTCAATGAAATATTGAGGTTGCGATAAAATATTGAGGATGCAATAAAATTTCAGTCAATCAGAGTATGAGGAATGAGTATTATGAGAAGAGAGTCAATGGGGATGTAATGAGCGAGGTAAAAGCGAGGAGAATACAATAATATCAAGGTAGAGACAAGGGTCAGGAGGCTTGATATAGAGGTGTGATGGTTTATCAAGGAAGATTGTGACAATTTTGCAAAACTTTGAACTAAGATGAAATACTTGGACTCAAGTGTATGATCACTTGAATCAGACTACTGGGATGATAACATGAATGATGTTTTTTTTTTTAAAAATGTACCTAATACAATGTTTATATGACATATGAAAGATAGTACTAAAAAGAAAATTGAACATGAGGCCTACATGAGGCAGGATGAGAATGGTAATATGGGGCTAAATAGGATGGGTAGATGATGAAATGATGTGAACATGAGACAATTGAAAGGGTATCATGCAGTACATACATGTGTTCCCTTTGAGGAGTCCGAAATACTTCAAAAATTATCTCATGTCCTTCAAAATGCAATCCTGTCTATTGTTCTTCATGTGATAAGCTTTTCATATGTCACAAGGTGCAAGGGTGCAGTATGAATGCCCAATAATAATGAATACAGCTGCTGAAGTGCACAAAGTACACTCGAAGTTTGATCAAAGATGTTCAAAGTCGATCAAGGTCAATTGCGATGATCAAGGAGGGTTCAAAGACATTTGTAGGGCTCGTAAATTGCCAAAAGTGTATCTGGACTTGTTGAACATATCACAAAGTTGTTCAAAGAAGCTCGATGAAGATCGAGCTCAATCAAAGAGCTTGAGAATTATTGTGGGCTCGATATTGTTGTTCACAGTTGATCAAATGTTCATAACATGATTTATACTTATCGAATGAGGTTCAGAGGGGTCATATGAGGTATGGGAAAGTCCTGCTAGTGCTCAAAGTTAGAACAAAGATGTTTGAGGGGCTTGATATTGTGCGATATTACTCAAAAATCTGATCAAAGAAGTTTGAGGTCAATTGAGGTCAATTGGACTACTGTATAGACCTGTTATCCCCAATGTGAAAAGTACTGGTGTGTGTCCCGAGTACTACCTGTGATGTGGACATATCATCCTCCCCTGGACTGAAATACTGACTGTCCCCAGTCAGCTGTGCAAATATTGACAAGGCTCAATGAATAGAAAATTGAGGGGGAATGTGTAACCATGACAATAATGATGATAATGAATTGGATGCTTGAAGGGGTTCGCAATCATAATATATCAGAAGTTGGAAGGTGAATGTTGAAAGAGGAATGAATATAGAATGAGGAAGGAAGGAATGTCAGAATAGAAAATGATATTGGCATAGTGAATCGATTTCAGGAATCAATGAGGATGCTTGAGTAATGAGCTGCAATGATGATCTCGAAGAGACTCTGGGGGTTTTTCAGGGTGCAATAATGAGGGTGCAATCAAGCTGATATACATCTTGTAATGATCAGGGACAACAATCAAATCATCTTCAAAGATATTGGTCGAGGGATGAGGGGATTGCTGGAGTTGTCTCACATTAATATGAGCTCACAATTCCATATGAACTTCGGGCAATAGGTAGTATGGTTCTTCTGTATTTAACATGATGATTGGGATGTTTGTGGTACAATCGAAGATAATCTGTGTGATTTTTGAGTTCTCAATTGGGGCTGGGCTTTGGTTTGAAGATTTCTTGCAAGACTTCAGGGCTGTACCAAGGTTTCGTTCTTGGGGTGGTAAATAACCATTGTCTCAAATACTTGGCAATGGAAGAATATTGTGGTGCCAAAAAGAGGCCGAAGTCGAATGTCAAGGGGTGATTGAGGTAGTTGCTGATGAGTTCAAGGTTGAGGGATCGTTTGCCATGGATGATGGTATGCCATGAAAGTTTGAGGTCGAGTTTCGAGGAGAGATCAAGGTTGAGATAGGATCTACTGGCTTGGACAGTGAATTCACTAAATTCAAGGTATTCAAGGGATGTTTGAGATGGTGCGAAGGTGTGGGGGTGACTGGCAATGATGTGACTCAAGGGGTGGGTACGATGGGATGAATATGATCAGTTCAAATGAATTGTTGACTGTTTCAAAGTGTGAAAATCTCTCTTTCTAAAGCCAATATGTGATCTTTGAGGTTATTTGAGGTGTGAGGGTATTGTGTGATGATGGGGATGAGGGATGCAAAGTCGAGGGGGCGATATCAAACCTGAACAAGGAGAATACCGGGTTTTTGGGGTTTCACCAATGCCATTTGTCGATGTGATCTTTAATAAATCAACCTGGGATATTTTGAGCAGGAAATTGACCATTAGGGAGTACTACTTTTCCTTCTGCATCCTTTATGCACTTTGCATTGTTAATATACAATTGGCATACCAAACATTTGCTGATAAAATGACCAGGTTGTCCACAAAATAATACAAATGAAATTATTGAGTGTTTCTGATTGAGATGTGCCATTTGTTCAAGTGTTCGAAGTCAAGTTCAAAGCTGCCATAGCAGTAACAAGAGTTGTGGCAAACTTTTTGAGAATAGCTGTGATGTCTTCTTGCTTGATCTGAGGGGCTGATGATGAGATAGTAGGGACTGATATTGAAGTTGAGGGATGTGAAGCTTGCTGCGATGTCTGTTGTGATGTTGAGTGTGATGTGTTCAAGCTGGCTAATACAAACTTTGCTGCTGTGTGAATGTCATTGAGTGGGTAGGGGTCATCAGGATAGTGGTCAGGAAATATCAGTTTGAGTCTTCGAGTGATTCAGGACCATAAGCCAGGTTGGAAACCTTGATCAAAGGCTGTGCTCTGTTCAGCTTTGGAAATCCTGTTCTTAGCATGCAAAAACTTTGTAATATTATAGAATGCACAATAATATAAACCTAAGTCATTTGAGTTGTGGATACCAACATGAAGTTGTTCACCAACAAGCTTTTCCATGTCTGATATAGACCATTTGTGATCATATTCTGAGCTGGGGTAGAGCTTGTGTACTGCGGTGCGAAGGTTATTGAATGAGACACTGGTTGCATACTCTGGAATCAATTCCCAAAGTTTGGAAGTGTTGATATCAACATATTGACAGGTGTGCTTCTTCATGATATCAGAGTTGGTGATGTTAAAGGGGATGAATAAAAGTTTGAGCTCATTAAAATATTGACAAAGTTGTCGAGGCTGGGTAGGATCGAACTTTGGTGCGGTTGAGTGACCACATGTGGGCATTTGTGAGGGGGTAGCCATAATTTTTGAGGTAATAGATGATGTCAAGAGGGTAGAAGTCAAATGATATTGGAATAAAGGATTTAAGTACAGCGATATGTGATGATGGGATCAGGAGTTTTGAGGGGGTGTTCTTTGGCAAAGGGAATAAATGATAGTGTGTCGATTGGCTGGGTGAGATTGTTCATGAAGGATTCAAGCTGCTGTGGGACTAGGCTGAGAAATTCCAGATGGGCTAGGTGTTGAAATTATTCAGAAGCCCCTCACAGTGGGCTCCAAAATGATAATACTTGACCAGGAAACCCAAACAAAACACCTAAAAAGAGCTTCATATGGTATAACACAGGTTAGAGAAAGGTAGCAAGGTGGTACTGAATATCGAGACCTAGGTCAAGGTTGGGGGGGGGGGTTAATGGCGAGGAATATCAAGGGACATTGAAGAGAGTTTGAGGAAATATCAAGGGTTCAATGAAATATCAAGGATGTGATAGATGTTCAGTCGATCAGAGTATGAGGAATGAGTATTATAAGAAGAGAGTCAATGGGGATGTAATGAGCGAGGTAAAAGCGAGGAGAATATGATAATATCAAGGTAGAGACAAGGGTCGGGAGGCTTGATATAGAGGTGCAATGGTTTATCAAGGATGATTGCAACGATTTTGCAAAACTTTGAACTAAGATGAAATACTTGGACTCAAGTGTATGATCACTTGAATCAGACTACTGGGATGATAACACAAATGATGTATTTTTTAAAAAAAAAGTACCTAATACAATGTTTATATGACATATGAAAGATAGTACTAAAAAGGAAATTGAACATGAGGCCTACATGAGGCAGGATGAGAATGGTAATATGGGGCTAAATAGGATGGGTAGATGATGAAATGATGTGAACATGAGACAATTGAAAGGGTATCATGCAGTACATACATGTGTTCCCTTTGAGGAGTCCAAAATACTTCGAAAATCATCTCATGTCCTTCAAAATGTGATCCTGTCTGTTGTTCTTCATGTGATAAGCTTGTCATATGATGTCACAAGGTGCAGGAGTGTGGTACAAATGTCCAATAATAATGAATATGGCCGCCGAAGTGCATGAAGTATGCTTGAAGTTTGATTGAAGATGTTCGAAGTCAATTGAGGTTGATTGTGATGATCAAGGAGGGTTCGAAGACGTTTGTAGGGCTCATAAATTGATCAAAAAGTGTATCTGGACTTGTCAAACATATCATGAAGTTGTTCAAAGAAGCTCAATGAAGATCAAGCTTGATTGAAGAACTCGAGAATTATCATGGGCTCGATATTGTTGTTCACAGTCAATAAAATGTTCATAATGTGATTTATACTTATTGAATGAGGTTTGGAGGGGTTGTATGAGGTATGGGAAAGTCCTGCTAGTGCTTGAAGTTAGAATGAAGATGTTCAAGGGGCTCAATATTGTGCAATATTGCTCAAAAGTCCGATCGAAGAAGTTTGAGGTTGATTGAGGTTGATCAGACTACTGTATAGACCTGTTATCCACAATGTGAAAAGTACTGGTGTGTGTCCCAAGTACTACCTGTGATGTGGATGTATCAGTGCAATAGGGGGAATGATGCATGGAGATCAGCCAGTTTTGAGTTGAAAACCAGAGAAGCCAGTGGATGCATTCATGGTGTTGTGTTCATGATGGTGAAGCATATGTGGGGGAGTTTGGCTAGCCAGCCCTTCTGGTTGTTGTCAACATGGTACCGAATGGCTTGGTTCACAGTTTTGTTTGTCTGTTCACTGCTGCCATGGGTTTCAGGGTGATAGGATGTCAACATTTTTAGTTTGACACTGGTGAGCTTGTGGAGTACAGTCCAGAGGTCAGCAGTGAAGCGTGCATCTCTGTCAGAGACAAGATGTAACATGAGACCAATTTCATGGTACCATTCATCAAAGAGCACTACAGCAACCTGGGCAGGAGTGAATACCAGTGATGCATATATCAGCACCAAGGAGGTCCATCATGGTCAGGATGGTGTCCTTTCCATTCTCCTCTGATAGTGGGCTGATGAAATTCAGGGCAATGGTGTCAAAGCAGTCATCAGGTACTGGTAGTGGGTGCAAAGGACTAGTGGGTTTCGTGGCCCAGTTTTTGTTTCTCTGGCACTCAGTGCAAGATGGGATGTATGCATTTTCCAAGTCCCAGTGCATGTTTGGTCAGTAATAGGAGCTGTGGAGGGATTCATAGCTTTTATCAAAGCCAAAATGGCCCAAGGTGTTGTGTGCTAGATTGTAAAGTAGTTCATGGACTTTGAGATCTTGTGGAATCACAAGTTGGTGGCCGACATAGAGGAGCTTATTGGTAAGGGTTGCCCCTTTGATGCTCCCCATGTCAATGTCCTTCATAAGTTGTTTGGCAAAGGAATCAGTCTCATAGCCAGTGATAATGGCATCAAGAAGTGACTGATCTGTGGCAATGTTTAATATGCTGCCAGCTGGCATTTTGGGTGCATTGCATGTGTAACCAGTTGCACAAGTGGCGAGGCATGCATCTGGTATAGCATCAGGCATGTGGGATAGGGCATCTGCAGCAGTGTTTTCTTCACCACAGATGTATGTGATATTGTAGTCAAAATCAGCCATGTACATTGACCATCTCATTTGTCGTCTTGACATCTCCTTCTGTGATTGGAAGTATTTGAGAGTTCGGTGGTTGGTGAAGACTTCAAAATGGGTGACGAGTAGGTGAGATCACCATTTCTTAAATGCCTTGACTATGGCAAGTAATTGGACTGGATAATTCTTCTCAGCATCATTGAGTTGGTATGAGTTGTAGGCAACCAGCCAGGCAGTTTCCCAGGTTGCACCAAAACTCAGAACAGTGCCAGTGCAGTGGTCACTGGCATCAGTGCTGACATAAATGTTGGATGCCTTGTCATCATAATTAATTACAGTGAGACAGTGGGTGCTGAGAACCAGGTCTTTGATGTGCTCAACGGTGGCCTGGTGTTCTGTGGTCCATGGGGGAAATTCCTGGTCACATTCCTTGGTGGTGAGTGGCATGAGCACACTCATATATTTGGCAAGCACTGGTAGGAATCTGGCAATGTACCTGGTTAATCCCAGGAATCCCCTGACATTGGTGGCAGTTGTTGATTTGGCCAGGAGGCAATGTGGTCAGTTTTATGGGGATCAGGTTTGATGCCTGATCCAGAGATGATGTGGCAGAGAAAACATAACTCAGAGGCAAAGAGGTTGGATTTGCCTGGTTGCAATATATGCTGGATTTTTGGAGGGCCTCAAGAATGGCGGCACAGTTTTGTTCATGTTCCTCCACAGTTTGTGACCATATTATGATGTCATCAAGGTACACATGACAAATCTTGCCGATGAGTTCCTGGAGTGCATCAGTCATATGGCACTGATGTGTGGCAGGCACGTTGCATTCAGGTCTGGAAGGAGTTGGTCATGTCCATCTTGCCAAATAATTTTCTCTTTCCACAATCAGCGAGTATATCGTCTATGTGGGGTAGAGGGAAGTTGTCTCATACAGTATTACTGTTGAGTGCCTGGTAGTCATTCACCCACCAGGGGTCAACTATTAAGTCAGGTATGCCAGTGATGTATTTTTGCATGCAGAACATGGGCGAGGCGAATTCTGAGGAAGATGGTCTTATCCAGCCCACCTTCAAGTGGTCATCTAGCAGTCATTTCCAAGGTTCTTGGTATTTCTTTGGTGCTGCATATCCTTTCCCATTATTGACTTTGGTGGGGTCTTTGAGCCAAATTCAGTGAAACATGTGGCCAGGGATGTCTTTAGTACTATCAGGGAGATGAAGTGGGAAATGGTCTGTGAATTTGAGTTTCATGTTTGCATCTTTCTCCTTGAGGAGTTCTTGGAATGCTAGGCCCTCAATGCAATCTTGCGTGGCAGACATGATTGGTCTGGGCAGTAAGCAGCAAGCAAGCACTGGTGTTCCAGAGT
>QLOK01001176.1:478-10818 GCA_003313805.1 Tricholoma flavovirens
CCCGATATATGATCAATATTCCTACAGTTTAGTTTATGTAGTTAACTTTAGTACATCTCTTGTCTCGAAAGTGTCTGGGAACTGACCTCTGACCAGTTCTGACCGGTTCTGAACCGGTCATGTGAGAAACTGGTGGGAACCGGTTGTTGGACCGAAAGTGAACTGCTATAGACCGGTTCTAAGAAGTCCGGTCTGCAGTTGGGATATATTTGAGTTACTATAGACCGGTTGCCGGTCCAGTCCACATGAAATGTGTTGAAAAAACCGGACCAGACCAGACTTTCAAACACTAATCCCTTGTCCCTGCCCCGTTGCCCCTGGCATTGGATGTCACCCTATTTGTGGTTATCCTGATCCATCATCCACCCCACCAGCAGGTGCTTGTAGTGGTGGCATTGTTGTGGGTGTGCCATCTTGGCATGTGCCGTCTCGAGGTAAATAACATAGATAAAACCTAGAAAAAGCAAATGAAAAGATTAGTTAGTTGAAAAGAAAAGAAAAGAACTTGACAAAAAGAACATTACCTAAGGCCCAAATGACCTGTTGTCTTTTGGGCTTGATGTGGTTGGTTTATGGCAGATGGTGGCATTAGTCGACATGGGAGTGGGTGTGGGAGTGGTGACAGCCGGTGGTGACGGAGTGGTGGACCGTGGTGGTGGTAGAGGGTAGAGGAGTGAGGGAGGGGGCGTTGTCATTGATGGTGGTCACTGCAAGATCAGGTGTCAGAGCGGAGTTTGAAAGAACCACAAAAATGGAACATGAAAATGAAACCAAAAATGACCATTTTTGCATAAGGGAGGGAAGGGTTCCATTTTTCAAAAATGATCATTTTCTCAGGTCGTTTTCATCTCATTCTGAACTCCATTTTTGAAAAAGAGAATAAAAATGAAATCGAAAATGAGCCAAAAATGGTCCGAAAATGGCTACCATGAACAACCCTATTGGTCTCAACTTTGCTAGATCAATAATTATTGTTTTGTGCATACTTCACTCAATCCTCCATCAATCAATTCTCTTCAGTCCTGCTGCTATCTATGCAATGAACTCCCCTCTATCTACTTCTACATTTTGATCCATGGCACATTGCATCATTGTGAAGATATCTTTGAGTTATTACCTTTTTTGGCACCCTTGGCCCAACTCTGTCTCTCATGCATGCCATGGCCTCTTTTGATATCTGGATAGGCTCTAACTCAAGGGAATTATATATCCTATGGTACTGCATGCTGATTTCTGCACTACATTAGGCTGTTGAAGCACTGCTGGCCTTTGGTTAGTGACTGTAACCTATTTCAATACATTCACTCTCTACCTCTCTTATGGACCATTCCAAGGTGTTAATCTTACTAACAACATCTTGCTACTGTAGCTGAGCAGGAAATGGGCCACCTAAGCAAGATCAATCATTTACCTAGGCTGAGGAAGACTTTTGAAGGGTTTGAATGCCTAGGATGGCAGACAAGGATCCTATGCAGATGATATATGACCCCTGTAATTTTAGAGGAAGTGGTTAGTGCTCAATGAATATTTTTGCAGGGTGACTACCAAAAGGGGAAAATTGGTGTTGTGGGCCACACATGAGAATCACTGCTCATTGTTCACCTGCCCACTTCTCAACACTGTCCTGAAGGATTGGCAGCACCATCACACTTCAAATTTTGGAATCATTTGGAATCATATTAATAGGTGTGTAATATATCACTAATTCCCATTGCTGTGGTATCTGACTGTTTTCCATGCCTAGGATTTCAATGTCTCAGTGGAGCTTCCTGTGGCTCATCTACACCATGCTGTACTGTCAATGGCACCTCAATACCTCTGTTCTGTGCCTCTGAACTGCTCCCCCTTATCTCAAGTATCAAGTTAGGCTCGGGTTCAGCCCCTACAGTATGTCCTTCTTCATCTATAGGTTCCAGAGTTTCTTGCTCATTGTCTCTGGAAGTCTCAATCTCTCCAACATTGTGAATCTCGAGAGGGCGATTGCGCATACATGGGAAAGGCTGTGGTCTCTGGATATGTTGATTCCTCTTGCTTTCAGCTACCACTTCTTCATCTGCCTTGCTAACTGCTTCCACCTTGTGGCATGCTTGAATCACCTGTATAGGGTGCTGTTGGTGCAATCTTGGGATTGGAACCTCTGCTTTGCTCTCCAAGTCAGAGTCAGAGCTATCCTCAGATGACGCTGTAGTCCTGAGCTCCTCCATATCTGATCCATCTGCAACAGCATCAACAGCACCTACTCCTGCCACCCCCCTCCCTCTTTTGCCCCTGCCTTGAGCTCTCCCATGGCCTATGTTACCTGTGGTGTGACCATGAGCCCTCCCTGTCCTTGCTACTGCTGTGGCTGCCTTCCTCATATCACACTCTGCAGCCTTCCTTGCCTTCTTGACTGCCCTCAATACTCTTTTTCAGAACCCTGAATCATGGTGCCACCTCTTTGAATACATCCTTCATCCCACTCTCCCAGTCCTGTTGAGCCAGCAAGTCCAAGTTTTCAGCTGCTGTCATGTGCTGTGCATGTGCCAAGGTAAGCCTATTTTGCTTTTTCTGCTTTCCCTTCTCCAAAAGCTGCTTCCTCAACCTCTTGTTTTCCAGATCCATCAGTTTCATCTGTGCATAGTCCTCCTCTAGAGCGATCCTGGCCTGCATTATTATGTCTCATAGCATCATGTTCTTGGCTCTAAATGCCTGCCAAGATGAAGTGCCTGGCAATGGTGGAGGAACCTCAATGTGATACTGTTCCATTGGTTCCTCGTCCTCCTCTTGTGACCTGTCAGGAGGTGCTTCTGTTGGTGCATCAAAGTCATCACCAAGCATGGTAGCCATCGCAGCTGATGGTGTCAGTGTTGGAGCAGGTGTTGGGTTTGGCATTGGATTGGGTGTCTGTGTTGGTGTTGGGACTAGGATGGATGGGAGATGTGCAGGAAGGGGCTGTGTGGACTGTGTTGTCATATTCTTTGCTGGCTCAAATGCAGAAAGAGGAATGGTATGGCAAGTCAGTGACCATATGCCTGTTTTTTGGAATGCTGATTGAATTGTAGTAGTTTTGAGTGCTTCGACATGTGCAGTATGATAATAGGCAAGTAGATTGTCTTTTCTGATTGCAGGTAGTGCAGCCTGCATAGTTGTATTCTTTGATGGCTCAAAGGCAGAAAGAGGGATGGTGTCATGATTCAGCAGCCATATTCCAGTTTTTCAGAAGGCAGACTGAATTGTCCTAGTCTTTAGTGCTTCAAAACATACAGTGTGGTAATGGGCTAGTAGGTTATCTTTTCTGATTGCAATAAGAGATTGTGACACAAGAGTAACCTCACATTTCCATGACTGTGCAAGAGGTCCAAATGCACCAACATCACAAGTGTTAAGACAATAGCCTCAACTCTAGTACAAGTGTCTCTGTTGATTTAGTCGATCAACAGTCAGTGATTTTATCTGTTACTGGAGGCCTTCTCAGTAACGTGTTCTGTCTTACCGACTCAGAGGCTTTCTGAGTGGCTGAGGGCGGTCATGCTCATATAGTTGAGAACATTGATTGCCCAGGTCAAGCTGAAGAGCAAGACCTCTAAGTACTACAGTTTATATACAGGAAAAGTAGTCCTTATCTACCAATAGGTGAATTAGATGGGAATCAGAAGGAAGAAACAATAAAGGATAAATGTCAAGGGAATAATAGGGGAATGGTCAGTAAGAAGAAGGTAGGAATCAGAGGGAGCAATAGGGTGATAGTCCGTTGGGATAGTAAGCAAGAATGAATAATGGGAAAAGAAAAGAAAAGAATATCTGGTCCATCTACATCAAAAATCACTGATTTTCTTCCATTAAAACCTTGACTTTCCCAAACCCCATGATGGGTGCAGCAAAGGATTAGCTGAGTCTGTAGCTGGGGACAGGAACATGGCCCGATGCACCTGTGACAAAGTGGGTGTAGAGATAGGAGATGTCAGTGAAGGTTCGCTAAATGGGAGGGGGTTCTCAGGAGTGGCCAGAGAGGAGGGTATCTCGACTCTCAGTGGGGTAGCTCATCGTTCGAACATTATTTGTCTCATCCTGGCTGGAGATGGGATGGTGAGGTAACTTGGCACACATATAGGTGGTGGTGGTTGGAGGTCATCTAGCTCCAGCTCTTCATCATTGGTATTGTGGTTAAAACAGATGGTGCTGGTTGTATTTTGGTATGTAGAAGGGGATGCCCTTGGGAAATGGTGTTCTTGCCATCATGAAATCTGTAGAAGGGTGAAAAAGGTGACAACTTAAACCAGTGTGATTGTGAAGGTGATCAGGATGGGTTTAATGGGCCAGGGGTTTTCAGGTGGCAAGGAGAGGGTGCAAGTAGTGGTGGTTTCACAGATTGTGGTAGCGGACATCTTATCAAGGAGAGAAGAAGAGGATGCTTTGAAAGGTAAAGAGTGAAGTGAATCAGATATTAAAGAAGGAGAGAAGACTAAACGAATAAAAAAAGGAAATCTATGATATTTGGTCTTGTTTGGGACTAATAGTCCCCAATCAGTTCTCCAGTGATATTTGCCCAAGCGGCATCATTGAAGGTGTCGGAATAAGTAGTATCGCATGGTTTTTCTTTGAGAGTAGGACAGTGAACTGAAGGGTGTCTGGGAGCAGTCTTCATGCAGTGAATGCAGGTGGTCTGAGTGCAGTAGGACAGAAAATGTCCTTTTCATTTACATATGTAACAATAGGGTCCTTTTTTGCCTTTATCTTTCTTCTGAATGATTTTGTCAGAGGAGGGGTTCGGTGAAGGTCAGTTATTGGATGGAGGAAGGAGAGGTGATAGAACAGGTAGGATCCCTGCATCAATGAGGGCAGAGAGTAGGGCGTGCTCTTTTGCCTGCACATTGGCGAGGATGTGCTGGTTAAGGGACCAGGTGTTATACAGGGGTACTAGATTGGAGTGGTGAAGTAAAGCTCATCGGATGGCTGGTTGGTTGTCATGATTGAACAGGAATAGGTAACTAGGGAGGATGTGGAGAGTGATTGGGAGAGGCATGTTGATAGCAGTTGTTTTTGTGGTTGTTTTTTTTTTTTTTTTGTTGTTAGAGTTTCTTTTTTCTTTTATAGTCGGTTAGCAATTCTTTTGCGTGAGATAAATTCTGTTCTGGTTCCCAAAAATTTTCCGAGGTTGGGTAACCTTTCCATTTTATCAGGTAATGGTATCCTTGTGCCTTCTTTCTATGTGCAACAGGGGGATTTTGGAGAGCAGGATACTGTTATCATCTATGATAAGAGAACACAGGAGTTGGTGATGGTTATCATTGGGAATTTTGTTGGCCATCCAGCACTTCTTCATTGCATGGAAGATATCATCAAAGATAATGTAAAGTATCACAAGAGCATGTGAGTAAGCATTTTATTCTAATATTCATTATCTTGATTCAAACTTTTGTTAGCTTGCAGATCTAGGCAGCATTGTTCAGACTGGAGTTTCTGCTGGAGCATGAAGCAAGCCTACGATTGGTTGGGTCAAAAATATCAAGTCAAAGAAGCTGTCCAATGAATTTGTTGATCATCTTGATAAGAGGACTGCCCATGCTTTCTCTCTTCTGTGGATGCTTATTCACAGATGACTTCCTGATGAGCTCTTGGATGATATTGTCACTTGGCTTGCTGAGACTGGGATTTATCGAATGAACAAGAAGATTGTTGAGGACTTTGAGGAGAATAGTGTTAAAGGGGAGTTAGAGTTGGAAATTGGAGCAGAATTGTTTAATTTTGAATGGACAGAGCTTGCTCCTCCTTTAGGTGCAATGACTGCAAATTATTCTAGGCATTTACTACCAGTTACATTTATTACAGCTTCTCCTTACTGACAATGTTTATCTTCTAGGTTTGTTCATAAGGAGGTCAATCAGCCACACAAGTTTGCTACTGCCTGGACAATATCAAGGACTTTGCGAGAAGATCAGGGTGGCCACTTCTACAACTGTAAGTATGGTATTCAGGCCAAAGGAGGTAATGATACAATTGTTGCATGGGATCCCTCACATTTTCATGGTACAAGCCTCCAAGTTTACCCTCCTGAGACAGATGCCATTTCTCAATACAATCAGGTTGGGCTTGCTATTGTTAAAATCAGATTCCAGGGCTTTGGAAGAAGTATGCTAAGGAGCAGGCAGCTTTAGATGAGATGTTAGAGAGTATAGTGTCAGATGATGATGAGGAGGGTGACAAGACAAGTAACTTGGATGGGGGCTTTGAGTCAGTGTAGTTTGTCTTTGTTTTTTTGTGTAGCTCAAGTTACTTTTTCCACCATGCCACTGAAGCAGAAAGATGATAGCTCAGTGTCATCTGCTAGATCAACTGCAAAATGAACAAAACCAGCCTTTCATACACCTACAACTGCCAGATCTGGCTTAACCACAGTGGGGGCAGTGACATCAAAGAAAAATTGGATTGTCACTTTACAAACTAGTGCTAGTGGTCATTGTGGATATCAAACACAAGACATGGATTCTTCATCTGCATCTCCCACTTATGATAATTGCCTTATACCCTTGTCTGAAGCAGCAGCCTTGGACTCAGATTCTACTTCTGGATTGGTTACCAATATTCAAACAGCAGAAAGTGATGATGTATCTCCTGCAAAGCTTAAACTCAAGAAAAAGAATACAACAACCATAAGGGTACAATTGCTTTATAATGACATTGTACTTAATTATATTCGTAGTCAAAACTTCAGGACTGGCTTTCATATCATCAAGCCTGCTTACTTGAGCTGCTTCTGCATGATGGTCTGGCTAGCCATTTGGGCCATGAAACTTGTTCTAGTTGTCAACAACAAATTGATGCCAGCTGGAAATTGCATTGATGGTGGGTTACTGCAATGCAGAGGCTGTTTGCTTGCTGCCCATGCTTCACACCCTCTACATTGGATTGAGGTAAATATAGTTATTACGATTATTGATTTTTCAGTACTGATAAAACCTAGCAATGGAATGGATTCTATTTTTGCAGGTATTCTCTTTGTGAAGCAGGATTTTGCATCCAGCTGGGGCATGATGGTGCCAAATGCATTTCACTGATATCTGGGCCTCCTGCATTCACTGTAACAGATCTGTCTGGTGATCATCGTGTTGCAATGGACTTCTGTAACTGCCACCAAATGGAATTGTCCCTCGTCATATACAGCTTTTGCAAGCAGGGTGGTTTCCAGTGACATTTAATTGGCCCCAAAATGCCTTTACATTTTGTTGTCTTGATTTCTACCATGAGTTGACTTTACAAGGCAAAGTAAATGCATATGACTTTTGTCACACAGTCCTTCACCTCACAGATAGTCCTGAGCTCGAGAAAACCCCTGTTGGTTTCGATTTTCCAAATGATGATTATGCCATACTTATTGTAAGTTCATTTTTAGGATTGCCTATCTGAGTTCTGACAGGCTGTTTGCATATGGTGCCATCTTCTAATGCTCAAACAATCAGGCCATGGACATTGTTCTGAAGGTGCCCAGGTGACTTCACATGGTGAACTGGCTATCAAATGTCCTGCCTGCCCCCATCCTGGACAAAACCTACCTGATAATTGGAATGTCACAGATCCAAAGCAGTAAGCACTATTCTCAATGGTGATTCAGCCCTAATATATTACTTGTAATACATTGTTAATGGTACTGGGGCCTATTGTTAATCATTGTAAATGGTACTGGGGCCTATTGTTAATTGTAATCCTGGAGGCTTACTCATTCCGTTACTCATATTTTGACACCTGTCAGATTCCCCCATATATACCTACTAACTCGTCATCCTTTCCTCACTTCCTTTTCTCCCTCTTACGTTCACTTCATTCACTGTTGTAGCTTCCTCTGTATCCTCTCGCTTCAGTATATATTCTGGTCCTGTTCTGTCTTGTCTGACTCAGTGAAGCCTCACTTCATCCGAGGTGAGCTTACACTTTTTTTTTGAACACAGATCAGTACCCCATCATTACTGCCATATTAGTTGCTGACCGTTCCTTCGATTTTTTTTTTTTCAAACTGTCACAAAAAAAAGGCACCCACTCCTGCAACATGTGTATCAACACATCTGCAGCCCACTGTCTCTGCTCCGAGTACACCTGCCTCACACCATCCTACCAACCCATCTGGTGCTGCTTCGGCACCATCACACTCACCCACTGCAATTTCCCCATTGAGGTCGATCCCTGAATCTGATGACAACAACGAACAAACACCTGATATTGCACATACAGCCACTCTTCCTGCACCACCTTGCTGTCATCAGTCCAATTCTGATTTGTCTTCTGACTATGAATACTATGTCTCCCATCCAACTTGTGCTTCGTTTGCCATGTCCTTTGTCCCCAACCAAATTGCTTCTGTCAAACAAATGCATCAATCCAAGTCTCCTATCCTTCTTGCAGGCGAGATTGATCCTGCCGTGATGCGCACTTTCGAACTTGGTTGTCTTGACTTCTTCGACTGCAAAGAGATAAAGGAAGAAGATCAAGTTTGTAAGATCCTTGGCTGTTTCAGAGACTCACGGATCCACGACTGGATTAGCGGAGACCGTAACCGGCTTCTTACCCTCTCTTTCACCAATTTTATGACTGAACTCAGGGCGAATTACCTTGACCCTGACTAGGAACCTACTGTTCATCGCCGTATTCTTGCAGCTACCCTGAAACAGAACCAGTCCTTCTGGGACTGGTTCTCCCACATGCAATCTCTTAACTCTCTGCTGGCCAACACTGCTTCCCACTTCTCGGATGCCTCCTTAGGTGAAAAGTTGGAGGCAGGCCTGGACCCCGAGCTCACCCATCGTTGTAATGCCAACAAGGTGGACAACATCCTTGTTTTGCAGCCATGGGCCTTGGAGGTCAAGCATCACGATGAGAACCGCCGGGCCGATCTGAAATGTGCTCGAGAAGTCACTGAAGAAGTAGTCAACAGATGAGATGACACTAGCAAACATTGCCATAACAACAATGGTCCCACAAATGCTGCCACCTACACTGCAAATGCGGCGGCGGCAACTGCAGCAGCTATCACTGGCACCATGCAATGCCTCACTGCACTCACTGATGCTGAGCGTGACCAGCTTGACAACAACAATGGCTACAAAAAATGCTGTAATCTCAACGTTTACCACATCTCAAAGAACTGCCCAAACAGATTCTCAGATGCGGCAACATACACTGGTCTTATCAACCACCCTGTCCACCCACCGCCCCCACTGGCACCTGTGGCACCGACCCCAGCACCCACTGCTCCTGTTGCAAGCACAAGTTTGACCAACAACACGTCCTGAAACAGGTCCCACACTCGACCTGTCACAGCTGTTGGCTCATGGGCCGATGACAGTGCAGCATCTTTCCCATCTGCCTCCTCAGCATTGGGGAATGGCTCTGACACCAAAGATGAAGATACTGGTGAAGTAAGTGCGCCATTTCGTGCACCTCACCTCTGGTGGAAGGCCTGTGTGAGTGAGCCTGACACAGATTTCCCTGTTACTGTACCGATGCTCCTTGACAATGGTGCTCACATTGTCCTTATACACACAGACCTAGTAAACAAACTCAGTTTATGCTGCTGCCCTCTGCCTGAGCCTGAAACTGTAGACGTTGCTGTTAAAAGTTCAACCGCATTATCTTGAACCACCCTCACAGAATGGGTGAAGCTCTCTGTTACCTCTGAAGATGGATTATGGACATCACGAACTGTACACACTCTTATAGCCCTGAACCTTTGTACCTCTGTCATACTCGGCTTGCCCTTCTTAATGCACAATTGTATTGTAACCGACCACATCGCTCGTACTTGCATTGATAAACATAATAACTATGATCTATTAAATCCGGCGCCGTTCCCAACGCCAAAGCATACAAAAACTAAGCTGAAAGAACAACTGAAGCAAGTTCGAGCAGACCGAAAACTTGTACCAGCTGAACTGGAATATGTACTATGAGCTTGCAGATGTTTGATGTCATTTGACTACGTAAAACCTGTGGATGTTGTTGGGGCCGTGAATGCCTGAGTAGAAACCCTCACTCATCTCGTGGACCTTATGCATCATGAAGATCAACTGAAAGCAGAATTCCACAAGATCTTTGAGCTGATCCCACATGTGAACCAGCTACCAACTGATGTACAAGCTCACATAAAGTTGAAGAATGCTGAACAGACAATTAAAATGCGGACTTACCAGTGTCCATGTAAGTTTCGAGAGGCATGGGGCATTCTGATACAGAAGCATCTCGACACAGGATGGATAAGACCCTCAGCATTATCTTGTGCTTCGCCAGCATTCATTGTACCTAAAGCCGATCCAACTGTACTGCCCTGGTGGGTTAATGACTACCGACAACTGAATGCCAACACAATTATTGAT
>QLOK01001181.1:0-15164 GCA_003313805.1 Tricholoma flavovirens
GCGATCATAGCGATCACAAGGTTCTGATCCCATCAGCGCCTGATGGAAGCGCTTGATCCCAACAGTGGTTCACGAAGTTGGAACCAGGACAACCAGGATAATTCTTGACAGAAGAAGACTTCTCAGCTGAAGAAGAAGAAGAACCACCAAAGATTAAACAGGAATCCCCAGAACCACCAATGCTCACCTTTCTCAACGACGACTATGATCTATACACTGACATGGCAAACAGGGAAATCAAGATCAGAGCTCCATCAGATTTCACCAGAGATTGAACCAAAACGATAAAGTTTCTCCAGGAAGTCTCATTATTTCTCCAAGTAAATGAAGCAATCTATGACACTGATGAAAAGCAGATCATCTTTGCTCTCTCTTTCATGAATGGAGGAACAGCATGGGCATGGGCATTAGAGCGAGGAAGCAGGACCAATTTAGGGACTTGGGAAATGTTTGCAGCAGAAGTAAAGGAAGCTTTTTCCCCTATAGACAATGTGGGATTGGCCTGAACAGAAATGAAGACTCTGAAACAGGGCAACAACTTAGAAGACTACATCAGCCAGTTCCTCATCCTAAAGGGGAGATCAGAACTCACCGAAGATACCACACTCATCAAATACTTCATGGATGGCTTGAAACTGGCCCTCCTTGATAAAATCTTCACCATGGAAAACATCCCAACTACCCTAGACGGAATGATCAAAGCCACATCAAAGTATGATGGGAACTGGAGAAGAGCGAAAGCCATCGCAGGGAAAGCATGGGAGACCCACGAAAAGAAGACAACCACTCCTCCCAAAGTTACAAACCCAATGCTGGATATAAACCGACTATCCCAGCAAGAACGAACCTAACACATGCAGAAAGGACTCTGCTTTGTATGCCACAGCCCTGGACATAGAGCCGCTGATCACAAGCATGGGAATTTCCCACCGCTAAATCAGTCAATGAACAACTGTGAATATCAGCGACCCGAACAGATGAACTGCTTCTTCCCAAAGAGAAAGGGGGCAGAGGCATATGTGAACATCAAAGCTATTCTAGGAGAATTGGATGAAGAAGAAAGGGGAAGGACCCTCACACTCATGGAGGAGACAGGTTTTTAAAGAAGCGGCCTGGACCAACGTCAGGTACCACTGAATTTTCAGTCTGCTCTGTACTACTAGCCACTCTAGACAGTCAATCTATGCATTTGCCTATCAAAGTGGGAGCAGACGAGGGAAAAGACGTTGATACAGAAGCCCTCCTCAATTGTGGGGCAGGGGGAGTCTTCATGGACCACAGATTCACTGAAACACACAAGATAAAACTACATGAACTAGCAAAACCGGTCTCAGTGTGAAATATAGATGGAACTCCGGACAAGAAGGGAACCATTACCCAATGTGCTAAAGAATAAATGATGATCCATGGAAGAAAAGAAAAACTGACATTCCTAGTCACTAGATTAGGAAACAAATCAATTATCCTAGGACTACCATGGTTACAAAAGGTAAACCTGATGATTAACTGGAAGGAAGGGACCTTTGAATTCTGAGAGGATCAATGCCTTGCTCAAATACGAAGGATCGTCGAAAAGACCAGGAAGAACTACAGCATACTTGGAAAGAAAAGGACACCCAAGACAACCATTGAAGAGATCCCAGACAAAGACAAACCCACTAGCATATTCTGCATGACTAAAGAACCACATGAGTATGATCTGGGAGATCCAACAACCAGAGAATTCACCAAAGAAGGACAATCTACGACCATGGAAAGGAATGATCTATGGATTAAGGTAATAACATCGGTATCCCAACACCTGGCACACAGTGTGGAACAAGAAAAAGGCAAACCCCTTGAACAGCTTTTACCCCCCAAACTCCTTCACTGGAAAAAGGTATTTGAACAAATGGCATCGGAAAGATTCCCAGACCCAAGACCCTGGGACCACACTTTTGACCTCAAACCAGATTTCATCCCAAAAGATTGTAAGGTTTATCCTCTCTCACTTACTGAACAGCAGAAATTGGATGAGTTCATCAATGACAACTTATGGAAAGGATATATTCAACCATCGAAGTCCCCAATGGCCTCTCCCTTCTTCCTCATAGCAAAGAAAGACTCTGAAGTGCTCTGACCTTGCCAAGACTACCAATACCTGAATGAAGGAACCATCAAGAACACCTACCCACTTCCCTTGGTCGGAGATTTAATGGACAAACTACAGGGCATGCAATGGTTTATGAAAATGGATGTCCACTGGGGTTACCACAATGTCCAGATAAAAGATGGGGACCAGTGGAAAGCTGTGTTCAAAACCAACAGAGGATTATTCAAACCAACAGTAATGTTTTTTGGGCTATGCAATTCACCCCCCACTTTTCAAGCAATGATGAACAACATTTTCAAAGACATGTTACACAAAGGATGGGTAATAATCTACATGGACGATATTCTCATCTTCTCCAAAGGAAAACAGGAACACCAAATCAGAACAGAACAGGTCTTGCAATGGCTCCAGGAACATGACCTTTACCTCAAAGCAGAGAAGTGCAATTTTGGGGTACAAAAGGTCGAATTCCTAGGAATGATCATTGAACCTAACAGAATCTCTATGGACCCAACAAAACTGGCTGGGATAAAGGAATGGCCTGAACCGACTAATGTCAAAGCAGTAAGATCATTTTTGGGCTTCAGAAACTTCTACAGGAAATTCATCAGACACTTCACCGACCTGGCAAAACCACTCAATGAACTAACGAAGAAAACCAAGCAATTTGAATGGACCCCAGAATGTCAACTATTGTTTGATGCCCTCAAGAAGAAAATTTCCAAAACCCTGGTACTGCTAATGCCCAACCCCACCAAACCCTTCATGATAGAATCAGACACATCAAAATGGGCCACAGGAGCAGTCCTCCAACAAAGAGACATCAACGGAGACTGGCATCCTTGTGGTTATATCTCTCACTTGTTTACTCCCACAGAAAGGAACTATGAAATTTATGACAGAGAACTGCTAGTGATTATATGATCACTGGAAACATGGAGGCATTACCTACTTGGCTCAGAACATCCAATGACCATCTTATCTGACCACAAGAACCTCACCTACTTCAGAATGGTGCAAAAACTCAACAGAAGACAGGCATGGTGGAGCATATTTCTCTCAGAGTTCAACCTGCAGTTAGTTCATGTTCCTGGATTGCAGATGGTGCAGAGTGATGCACTGTCTCAAAGAGAAGACCACGTCCCCAAGAACAACACTGACAACGAAGACGCTACTCTCTTACCAGACAACCTATTCATCAATTTAATCAACACAACTATACATGATCTATTCGCTGAATGAGTAATGAGAGAAGACATAGTACAGGACACAATCAAATCGTCCCTGCAAGACTGGAAAGTAGAGGACAGCTTACTTTTCTTTAATAACAGATGCTATGTACCCAACAATGTAAACCTTTGCAGGCAATTGGTGGAAAGATATCATGACTTGCTGCCTGGAGGGCACCCCATACAATGGCAAACAACTGAATTACTATGGAGAAACTACTGGTGGCCCAGAATTGTCACATTCATCAAGAACTACATGAAAGGATGTGCAAGCTGCCAACAAATGAAGGTCAACACCCACCCAACAATGCCACCTTTATCTCCCATCAGATTCTGATGCGACATGCCCATTTGCCCTCATGACTATGGATTTCATCATGGACTTACCAGAGTCTGATGGTTTTGATGCATTGATGGTCATGGTAGACCATGGGCTTACTAAGGGGGTAATTCTAATCCCTTGTAACAAAACTGTTGACACTATAGGAGCTGCCACTCTCCATTTGGACTATGTATACAAAAGGTTTGGCCTCCCTGATAAGCTAATCTCTGACAGAGACCCAAGATTCATTTCTCAGTTGTTCCAAGAACTTGGATGAATCCTTGGAATTAAATTGGCAATGAGCACCACTTATCATCCGCAAACCAACGGAGAAACTGAATGGGTAAACCAAGAGATCAAAGTCTACCTGCAGATGTTTTTCTCTAACAACCCGGAAGATTGGAAACATCTCTTACTTACAGCAGAATTTGCACACAATCAAAGGACACACTCAGTGCAGAAGAACTCCCCATTCTACCTTATGATGGGTTATGAACCAAAGGCAATTCCTCTCCCTTATACAAAGACTAATGTACCCAAATTAGAGAAGAGGATTATCCTCCTCCAGAAAGTGTGAGATGAAGCATTGGAAACTCACAAACTCGCCAGACAGTTGGTCTCAGAACAGGTCCATCGAAACTTCACCCCCTTCAAACTAGGACAGAAGGTATGGCTTGAAGTGAAGAACTTAAAAACTCCCTATCTGTCTAGGAAACTGGCCCTGAAATGTCAAGGACCATTTGCAATAAAAGAAGTCCTCAATCCTCTAAACTACCAACTAGACCTCCCCAGACAATGGAGAATACACCCGGTCTTCCATGCCACCATCCTTACTCCTTACTTCAAAACCAACACCCATGGACCAAGCTTCTCAGAACCACCACTGGACCTTATTGAAGGAGAAAAAGAATATGAAGTAGAAGCATGGATCACACACAGACAGAAGGCATGAGGATACCACTACTTGATAAAATGAAAAGGCTACCCAACCTCGGAGAATTCCTGGGAGCCAGAATGGAATCTATCTCACGCTAAAGAATTATTGACAGACTATAAAAGAAGAAAAAGACTCTAACAGAAAAGAACAAAAAAAAAATAATAACAATGAAGACTACTACCATTGATATGCCCCTCCCCATCGCTTTACACATCCTCCCCAGTTATCTATTTCTTTCCAACCATGACAACCAGCCAGCCATTTGATGAGCCCTACTCCAACACCCTAATCTTGTTCCCCTGTATAACGCCTGGTCCCTCAACCAGCATATCCTCACCAATGAACAGGTGCAGGAATGTGCCTTACTCTCTTCCCTCATTGATGCAGGAATCTTGCCTGTCCTATCGCCTCTTCTCCCTCCATCTGACAATCGACCTTCACCAACCCCCTCCTCTGACAGAATCATCCAGAAGAAAGATAAAGGCAAAAAAAGGACCTTACTGTTACATATGTAAATGAAAAGGACACTTCCTGTTCTACTGCGCTCACACCACCTGCATTCACTGCAAGAAGGCTGCCCCTGGACACCCTTTGGTCCACTGTCCTACTCTTGAACAAGAACCACACAACACTAGTTATTCTGATACCTTCAATGATGCTGCTTGGGCGAATGTCACAGGAGAACCGATCAGGAACTATTAATCCCAAACAAAACCAAATGTAGTAGATTTCCTTTTCTATATATATTTGTCCTTCCTTTCCTTTGTCCATTCACTTTACTCTCTACCTTTCAGAACATCCTCTTCTTCCTCTTCTTCTCCCAAAAAGATGTCCACCACCACAGTCTGCGAAACCACCACCACTTGTACCCTCTCTTCACCACCTGAAGACCCCTGGCCCATTAAGCCCATCTTGATCACTTTCATGATCATGCTAGCCTTAGTCATTGTTTTCTTTGCCCTCTTGCAAATTTCACAATGGCAAGAACGCTGCTTCCCTAGGACATCTCCCTCCACTTATCCAAATACAACCAGCACCATCCACTTTAACCATGATACCAGCGATGAAGAGCTGGAGCTAGACGACCTCCAACGACCTCCACCTATAAGCATGCCAAGCAACCTTACCATTCCACCTCTGGCTAAAACTAGACAAGTAACGTTTGAACAATGAGCCACTCTGTTGAGAGTTGAGATACCCTCCTCTCTGCCTGCTCCGGAAAACATCCTCCCACTCAGCGAGCCCTCGCCGACATCTCCAATCTCCACACCTACCTTGTCACAAGTGCATCAAGCCATGTTCCTGTCTCCAGCTACAGATTCAGCTGATCCTTCACCACACCCATCATGGGGATTGGGAAAGTCTAGGTTTTAGTGGAAGAAAATCAGTAATTTTCAGTATAGAGATGGGGTAATGTTACAAATCTTGCCAGCGGCAGACGGATCGGACACTCTTTTCTTTTTACTCATTCTTGCTTACTATCCTGATGGACTACTATCCTATTGCCACCTTTGATTCCTACCTTCTTCTCACTGACCTTTACCCTATTACTCCCTTGACATTCATCCTTTATTGTTCTTTCTTGTTGACTCTCATCTATTTCACCTATTGGTAGATAAGGACTGCACTCCCTGTATATAAACCATAGTACCTAGAGGGTCTTGGTCTTCAGCTTGACCTGAGCAATCTACATTTTCAACTCTATGAGCAGACCCGCCCTCAGCCACTCAGAAAGCCTCTGAGTTGGTAAGACAGAACACATTACTGAGAAAGCCTCCGGTAACAGATAGAACGACTAACTAGTGATCAACTATATCATTAGGAGTGCTTGTACTCGAGTTGAGACTATTGTCTTAACAGATACAGCCTTCAGATTTTCTTGAAATTTGCCATTAGAGTCGTATGAATGTAGACCAAGCAGCTTTGCAAGAGAATCAAGTTAGAGACTGAAAGCAGTGATTATGGCACGAGCAAGGGATTTTATCCATCCAGAAGCCAAAGTTCAGTGCTCTCCTGGATTTTGAACATATTGCTGTCTTGCATGCAGATTCAACAAATCGGTATTTTCTGTCAATGAAAACAGAATAACCAGAACTGTAGACAATGTAATCTTGGAGCTGAATTGCTGCTTGACAAATTCATTGAATGCCTTGAAGGTGATATTTGGAAATGGACTTTCAGCAACTGGAGCTGCCTTGACCACTGGCAATATTGCCAGAACCACAATCCACACCCAAAGTCCAAGGGGTTTGGTCAATCCAATAGTAAGGTTGGCACCAATTTTCCCAAGTGCAGCTTGAATCTTGATGAACACCAGAATCACAAATAAAATCCCAGTACTGGCAATCATGATTGATAAATCATACTCATAGTTCTTAAACCATATACTTACTTCATCTTCCTGAAACTTCCCTTTTTCTCCTTTTTCTCCTTCTTTTTGTCCTTCTTAGACTCCTTATCCTTCATATCCCCCCCCCTTTTTCCCCTTCTCCCCCTTTTTCTTCAATTCTTTCTCCTCGATCTCCAAAGTTCCACCATTATCCAACCAAATCTCCAAGTCCTTGTAACCATAGATTCCCTTTTCAACTCCCCACACCTCAACATCAGAACCATGCTCCCCCTTACATTCCAGCCATTCAACCATATCTGGATACTCTACCACCTTCGAGAATAGGCGCTTGTAATGAGAGTGAAAAAACGACTTTGATACAAAAATCTCAACAAGCTCTGTTTTGTTAGGCTTCTTCCCCATCCAAGACTTATTCACAGCCATTTCATCCAGTGTCTGGCATGCCATGAGATATGCACAATACTTTTGATATGCCACCCAAAGAGAAACATCTCCAGGGCCCACCAAGTGAGCTGGAACACCCAAAAGAGTTGCAAGCTCCATTCGAAATGGAGAAATAGAGCAAGGTTGAGAATATGGAGGAGGCTCAGACATAGTTGAAGCAGATTGAGCCCAAACAGAAGACATGATGGAAGGATTTGACATCGAAGCCTGTCCTGCATCAGCCTATCAAATACCAATATGAGTTTATGACCATCCCATATAGATAGATAAATAAAGCTTACAAGAAGAAGCCTCAATACCAATGTATTACTTTGGGCAGTCCACTCAATCTCATCCTTGTCAGTTACAGCTACAGTATATGGCCCTTTAATGGCCCACATGTCATCCTCATAAACAAAAATTGATTGATTACATTCTAAAAAGAAGTGAGAACCAACCAATTTTATTCTATGTCACACTTACGAGACAGGATTGGATATTGTGTTGTGAGTTTCTGGAGAATTAGTGTGAGATGCCTCATAACTTCATGCTTGAGGGACATGAAGGAGTGGTTTGACTTGGAACACCATGATCTTTGTAAATCAAAACCTTCCCATGATGGGGCCATCTTGATCTTCAGTGGGGGTTGTATCAGCGAAGCTGAAAACATTACCCAATGCTCAACCACGGAGGATACCTCCAGTGGTTCAAGAGGCACCCCATAACATGTGGGATGGACTGCATGGGGTGCTTGCCATCTTAATGTCTGCAAGATCATTCAGAGATATAAATAAATAAAGTTATTGCTTACCTTCATCATTCATCACTTCAGCGGTCTCCATTCCAGGGGCATTATTCATCCCCCCAGGGGTTGCAGTGGGCTGCAGGAGGGTGATGGGGGCATCATTCACCATTTCTGGGGTTGCAACAGACAGGGGGAGGGTGGTGAGGCCATTGTTCCCAGTTCTGGGGGTCGTGGTGGGCTGGAGGGTGGTGGGACCATTGTTCCCCACTTGGGGGGTCACAGCAGGCTGGGGGAGGGTGGTAGGGGTGTCGTTCCCCATTTGAGTGGGTCCTCCAGGCTGTGGGTGGGTGGTAGGGGTGTCATTGGCTGTTTGATGGGTGTCCTTGGCTGATCTGAATGGGGTGGGAGTGTTGTTCACCACTCCCAGAGTGGCATTGACCCCTCCACAGGGGCCAGAGGGCTTGGAGATGGGGAACGGCATGTTGTTTGCCATTCCACTGGCTATGGTGGGTTTGGGGCAAGTGGGGATGGGGGTGAGGTCCTGTGTCATCTGTTTTCTAGAGTGGAACCATTTGGGGGCCAGTTTGTTGTCGCTGGAGTTGTTGTCACTGCTGGGGCGAGTGGGAATGGGGGTGGGGTCCTGTGTCATCCATTTTCTGGAATGGGGCTGTTTGGGGGCCGGTTCATTGTCACTGGAGTTGTTGTTGTTGTTGCTGGAGTTGTTGTTGTTGTTGTTGCTGTTGTTGGTCTCATCATCACTGCTGCTGCTGCTGTTGGTGGTCATTTTGTTGTTGTCATCATCACTAGTCATATTGTTCTTCACCTTGGGGGCTTGTCACATGCAGGTCATGGTTGGGAGGGTCGTGGGACCAGGATTGGGGGTGGTGGCTGTGTGTAGGCACCTTGGGGGGGCAACAGAGATGCCGCTGGCCTCTGTCCTGTAATACATAGATTAGTTGAATCTGAGAAAAGTAAATGAGAATGAAAAAAACTTACCTGGTAAGATGTGAGGGGTCAGGGGCCCCTGCATCCTCCAGCACATGCATAGCCGATGTTTTTTTCCTGTGGTTGGTCATGAGCGACCAACCCAGAGGGAGGGAGGGGCTTACCTGGAGGGGCCTTTTCCCCCTTTACCCTTTCCTTTCCCTTTCCTTTTCCTTTGCCAGTTCCCTTCGTCTTCACTCAGCTTGTTGGCCTTCTTTTTCTTGGTTTTGTCAGCTACTGGCTCAACAGTTGAGGCTTTGCATTTGCGGGTCACACAAGAGGTTGAGGATGCCAAGGGAGGGGGCGACCCAGCCCTGTGATGGCCGCTATGGGTGGTGGAAGCTGATGACTGTGTGTTTGCTGGCATTGTTGGGTTGGATGGCGGTGGATGGTCGTCATGTTGGTTGGATGTTGGTTGGATGTCAGTTGTTGCATGTATTGATGTTGATGTGGCATGACCTTACACTGGGCTGTTAGTTATGGTAATAAATGTCACATATAGAAATTACCTGGTAGTGTAGTGGTCTGGAGTGTTGACAAATTAAATAATTGTGCTGGATTCTGGGGGTTCAATTCTCTATGGGGGCAAAATTTTGTGGCACATGACTAAAATGTTTAGTGGTCCTAATCAGTCTGCACACAGACCATACAGACAAAAAACAGTCAGCGTCTGTGCAAAGATTAATTAGCACAGAACAGTCCTAGTAAATTCCATGGATCCATGTGAAAATTCCGCATCATTCCATGCGGATCTGTGTGGATCCATGCAGAATGGTGTCCTGGGATTAGTGGATTCCGTGGAATTCCATGGAATACCAGGGGGAGAGTAAAGACCTCGTTGAATCAAATAAAAGCAAAGAACATATAGGAAAGACTTACTAGCCTAAATGACATTATTGTCATTTGGGCCCATTTCTGCCATTGGTTCTAGGGATAGGATGAAGGGAGGAGGCAGTGCCAATGGTGGTAGTGTGGTGATGAGTGGCATTGTTGATGTGGTGGTTGGAAAATGAACATGACGATGGGAATGTTTGTTGTTTTGGCCTCTGTGGGAAAGCTTTCTTCAACAGAAATATCAGTGTGATTCAGCATTGACAAGTTCCATTTTTGGGTGTTCAAATTGGTTAAAGTTGTTTTGGCCTCCCCTCATGTGGCACATGATGGATATTCAACTTTCAATGTTCCACTTCAGTTCAACTTCATTTGTTTTGCTATCTACCACCAATAGCAATGACAACAACAATGCCACTGAACATCAATCACCAATGACACCTGAATGATGCCATGGTTGCCAACAACATCGACACACCCATGAGGGACCCAGGCATGCAGCAAGTTTTTTTCTCCCTATCTCATTATTTTCACACTAATTTTATTGTTCTATGAAACAGAATGACATCTGAAACTCAACCCAACCCCAATGGCATGACAACCACAAAATCACAACTATGGTGGCCACAATTCCAACAATGACAATGATGACAACAAGGGTTGCAGGAGTGGCTACAGGAACAGAAACAATGCTCAGGACACCAACCATGCAAATGCCAATGAAAATGACACCACACCAATGTGCTGACCAGGAATGGGAGAGTGAGAAGGAATGGGGCTTGGGGCAGAGCCCTTTGGATGAGTTTATTTTGTTTTTACTAATCTTATCTTCTTTTAGTGACTCAACAACAGGAGCAGACCTGCAACAATGCCATGGGGTGCAATCCCCTTCCCCCACTTCCATGTCACCCCCCAGAATGATAACAAGGGGGACAACAGGAGCTGCTTGGGAGGTGATGCCTTCTGAGTTGTGGTATGTTTTTTTATGGTTTAGGAGTTCACCCCAAAGTACTAGTGTCCACCCACAGTGAAAACCAACCCCAACCCTAATGGCACCCAATGATACACCCATTACCACCTCTGCCCAGCCACCTCTGTCAACAGCTGTCAATGCCATTCCCACACTGTTCCATCAAGGCCAACTGACAAGACGTGTGGCTGCAAAATTACCACATCATGAGCATTTAGGACATCAACAACCATTGATGTGTGTTGAGGGACCTCAAACTGTAAATTAAGTATTTTCATTCTTTTTCTTCTTTTTCAGGTACTAACCATTTTTTCACTTATTTTTAGTTTTTCTACTACTTTCTACAACAACACACAATGCACCAACCCCTCCTCCCCATCCAAATGGGATGCAAGGGGGTTATTTAGGGTTAAGAGACACAAGGGAAGTACTAGAAAGCCCAGGTACCAGGTGGATGCCAGGTAAGCACAAAATGCTCCAACACTGCCACCTGACCACTGTCAGGGCAACACCAAATCCACACCAGGATCTTTGTGTGGGCTCTACAAGAAGACATGACAAATATAGAAAGGGGGATCAAAATTTGATGTGATGTGGTAATAATAGAACAGTTGGTTGATGAAGGTGTTTCCACACACAATGTGGTGGTGGGAATCCTAAGAGAACACAACTGATGTGTCTCTTAGTATTTATTGGATTATATACTAAGTTACAATTGTTGTACAATATTTGAATACTGTTTTACGACACAAGCATACAGTTGCATACATATTCTAAATATAGGGCACGTGAGAATTATCTGTCTCACAGTCGCGTTCATTGATAATTTTAATGTTTTATGATGTAATACTACTGCGAAAAAAGAAAAAGAAAAATTATAGTAGGTAACTGTACATGTTTCCTAACATTACCCCCTTTTTATTCTTCAACTTCCAGGGAGAGATCATGTGATAATCAGGTGCTGTGAAATTGTGATATGGTCGAAATTTCAAATTTTTGTACTCCACTTGGGCTATCCTGTGCGGTGCATTAGGATATTTATTGTAAAAATCATGTATAGCATCTCATGCATTTCTACAATTATCCTCAGGTTCCCAGGAGTTATTTTCATCTGTATAGCCTTCCCATTTTACCAAGAATTTGAGTTTGTTATGACGCAGCCGTGAATTGAGAATTTCTTCGACTATAAATTCAGGTTCACCTTTGACTTCAATAGGTGGTTGTGGAGTAATTTGTTGTCCTGGTATAATAGGTGGTTTGTAGGGTCATAAGTGAGAGACATTAATTGGCACACCAATTTTGAATGATGATGGCAATTTTAACTCTACCGCATTAGGTGAGATAATTTGGAAAAGATAATTTTGGAAATAGGATAGGGACTAATATGTTTCTCCATCAATTTCCTAGATGGGTGTGTCATATGTAAATCCTTGGTACTAAGCCACACTTTGTCTCCAATTTGGTACTTGGGTGCATCTGTGCATGAGCGTTCAGCATTGCACTTCATATCATTGTGTGCCTTAGATAATGCTGCTTCTGTCTCGATTTGTACATTTTTCATCTGCTGTACAAATCCTCCACCACTTGTACTTTCACATTCCTTCTCAGTTCAAATCCCATACAAGGGTTATACCCATAATTAGCATAAAAGGGTGATACCTGAGTAGATGACTGGAATTTATTATTGTATGAGAATTTGGTGATTGCCAGCTACTCTGGCCAATCAGTTTGGCAATGATCAACAAACAACCTCAAATATTGCTCTAACTCCTGGTTCATTCATTATGTCTGCCCATCAGTTTGGGGATAATATGCCATAGATAATTTGGTTTGAATACCCAGGGTTTTATTTACATAGTTCCTTCATGAATGCAGCTGCAAATTGGGGTCCACGATCAGAAATAACTGTATTTGATAATCCATGTAATTTCCACACATGATCATGATATAGGTGCACCAAGCCTAAGGAACTCATTTCCTGGGTTGTAGGAATAATATGGACTTGTTTGGTGAAGCGATCACATATGACTAAAATAGAATTGTAGCCTTGTGCCTCAGGAAGTCCTACTGAGATATCAATCCAGGGTCCTGTTGGGATTGGATTTGGCATTAATTTCCCAGCTGGCATTTCTGGATAGGATTTGCTGCATTGACAAGCATCACAACCCTCCACATAACTCTGTACAAATTTAGAAATTCCTGGCCACCAATAATTCCTCATCACTAACTCCAGGGTTTTCCATCTGCCTGGGTGTCCGGATATGGAAGTATTATGATGTAATCAGACAATTTCCTTTTGCAACTCAATGTCCTTCAGTACATACACCATTCCTCTGAACAATATTAACCCTTGTTCTTCACACCACTCTTCTCCTTTAATAGTCTTTTTCTTCTCTCCTTTCATCTCTTTTACAGCCTTTATTACTTCCTCATCCATATCAGTACAGTTCCAGCTTTTAGATAGCATTTCTTTTTTGGAACCATCTATTAATAGATGACCTTGGTGCATCATGCATATATGGAAATATTCAGGCTTCAACAAGGTAATATCCTTGTTATCATTCTCTATCCCCTTTTTATGATCGGGTCTCTGTGATAATGTGTTGGCCTTTTTCATCAAGCTTCCTGGTTTGTGAATTAAGTGGAAATTGAAGTGTGGTAAAAATAATGCCCAACATGCTTGTTGGTGATTTAATTTTTTGGCAGACATGAAGTATTGGAGATTTGAGTGATCTGTCCAAATTTCCAATTCGTGTTTTGCCCCTTCCAAATCATGTCTCCATGCCTCCAATGCTAGGATTATTCCCAACATCTCTTTATCATGGACATCATAATTTCTTTCTACATCATTCAACCCCTTAGATAGAAATGCACACAGATGCCATTTCTCATCTTCGCATAGCATAGATAATACTGCACCAGTAGCATAATTGGACACATCAGATTCTACTGTTAGCAGTTGGGTAAAATCTACTGGTACTAATATGGAACCTTCAACAAATTTCCTCTTCAATTCCTCAAATGTTCGCTGCTGAAGTTCTCCCCATTTCCAGACTACTCCTTTTCTGGTAAGATTGTGTAATGGCATGGCAACTTTAGAAAAATTATGTACAAATCATTGATAGAAGTTTGCGAGACCTAGGAACACTTGTATGTCCTTGACCCATTCAGGAACAGGCCATGACATAATGGCTTCTACCTTGATCAGATCCATTTTGAGTCCATTGGGACCAATGATCAATCTGAGGAACTCAATCTCTGCCACATCAAAAATGCACTTCTTGGCTTTCAAAAATTGACCGCTCTCTTGTAGCTTCCTCAACACTTCTTTTACAATTTCCTCATGCCCTTTCTCGCTTTCCATAAATATTAAAATATCATCAATAAATACAATGACAACACATAGATTGATTTCCTCTTTTAGAATATTGTTCATCATATTCTGAAAAGTGGGTGGACTATTAGTCATTCTGAAAAACTGACTAATGGCTTGAATTATCCTTGATGGGTAGCAAAAGTGGCTTTCTACTTGTCTCCTTCTTTGATGTGCACATTATTGTAACCCCATCATAAATCCAATTTTGTAAATCTCTTCGCCTGTCCAACCTTGTCACTGATCTCCGAGATTAACGGTAAGGGATACGAATTTTTGACTGTCCACTCATTTAGATAGTGGTAGTTGGTACACATGTGCTTCTTCAAATCTTTTCTTGGAATAAAGAATATGGGTGAAGTTTTCAGGGATTTTGATGGACATATATAGCCTTTCCTCAACTGCTCATTAATGAAATCATCAACCTCTTTTTGCTCCTGCGGAGATAAGGGATAGACTTTTGATTTCTTCAGCACAAATCCAGGCTTCATCTTGATTCCATGATCCCATGGTTTCATTCTTGGCATTCTTTCTGATTCCTTCTTTTGGAACACTGATAGTTATTATGATGCTTCTCAGGTACCAACTCTTCCACAGTTTTATCAATCTTTGGGGGATTTGGATTCCACAATTGCCCTCCATGAATAAACCAAAATAGATCATTGGGATCATTTTTCTCAATCATGATCAGTTTCTCCCCATATGGCATGTCTTCATCAGGAACCTCCTCTACTGTGACTGAATACTTACTTCCCTGTGCTAATCTTCTCTCTTTTCACCTTCTTTTCCTTTTTCAACTTCTTACCAAACACATTACACTCCCTAGGGCAATGGTTCATTTTCACTTCCCCAGTTTTCCAATCAACACTAGGGTTATGTTTATGTAACCAATTGTACCCTATTACTAG
>QLOK01001182.1:0-21171 GCA_003313805.1 Tricholoma flavovirens
CTCCCACTCACTAGCTGAACATCTAGGAACGTTAATTAACACAAGAATCAGTCACTTACTTTTTGCAGGGCATCTCTGCGGTCTCCAGAGATGACCCTTCTTCGATTTCAGTAGCGGTCTCTGCTATGGTCTCCGCCTTCTTTGCTCATTTCTTGGGAATTGGCCGTTCATCGGCCACCTCCTCGGCTCCCGACTTGACTTCTGTCGCCAGTGCCCGCTTCTTGCCTTTTTTGGCAGCCTTCCTTGCTGCCTTTGCTGCCAACTCCTCGGCCTCCTTGGCCTCCCTCTCAGTGGCCTCCTGAAATTCTCGTTCCCTACATTCATTTTCCACAATTCGTTCCTCCTCCAATCTTTTTTGGGAATGTGCTAGCATTTGCAGCAGTGCGTTGGTTTGATCCACAGTGGACATGCGAGAGAAGTCGAAGGTACCAACGCCGGACATAGTGGTGGAGGTAGGAGGAGAGATGAAAATTTTTCTAAAAAAATTGCCGAGTCTAGACTTCAACACTCACGTGCCTCGAAGGCTCAGCCTTAAGGGGGAAATACTGTTACGTTCCGTTCCACCTGACTCGGACCTCCGATGGAACACCACTCCAGACTCCGATATATGTTGAGATCGATCAGATTCCATTCCAGTGCATATTGTAGACTTTGTACATAGTTACTGTAGTTACTCATAGGATTTTACCTCGGGTTAATACCTTGGGTATTGCCCGTACTGCCGACCACAGCTAATGTACATAGCTCTTACCTCGGTCTCTGATTGAATCTCCGATCTCGGATTTCATATTAGTATTTAAACTTAGATATTTCATTTGTATTCTGCAATTCGAATATCATCGGTTATCACACATTTCAGATGTTATCCACATGTTACTCATACATTAATCACCCTCTTGTCTTTGTCTTCGGACTTCTGATCAGTCCCCTACTCGAATTCCCGATCACCCTCCAGTAAATTGAACACCGTAACAAGCGAAGGGTGCAACTTCTTAAAAGTTGAAGCCAAGTTCTTCTCAATACCCCTCTGGATTACCGATTGGTTCCTGTGCAGATTCCCATGCAGATTCCCCTTCAGCCCCAGTCTATAACACCTACCCACACTCGAACCAAATCATCCAAAGCTAAAGAAGCAGAACATGCTTCTACCTCTCCTGAACCTGAACCCCATAAAAAGACCAAGAAAGCAATAAAACAAGCAGCCAAACAAAAAGCTGTAGCTGAAGATTCTAGTGGTGAAGAAGAGTCAGATGGAGGTGCCAAGGCAGAGGATGGTCCAAAGGTCAAGTAAGTACTTCCCTTCTCAACATTTCCCAGTCATATGAATGTTGACTTGAATTTGCAGCTGGAAAGATGAGGATCTGAACTTCCTTCTCATTGGTGCAATTGAAGAAGACGAGGAAATCAAACAGGGCCTCTGATGAAATTTTGCTTACAGCTGGTACAATGGGTGTTAGCCTGGTTTGGTGAGAACCGATAAGTACTACAAAGAATGTACATAGAATATATATACTTGCTAAACAGGGCTATGCCACACAGCAAGGGGCAGTGAGCGGCGGTGTTCCGAATAGTGGATGTGCGCAATCACACAGAAATCCAACACTCCCCCATGATCAGCATATTCAAAAAGGAAAAAAAAGTCCATATCCATATTGCTCCCCCATTTCCCATATCCTGCACAAGGTTGCAGCAAACAATGCAAGGCCACTCCAGGGCACTCCGCTGGATCAACAAATGATGCCTCTTCTGACTAACCATGTGGCTCTCTGTGGCACTCAGGATCCTCTTGTAATGGGGGCATCACAACTCTCCTAAAATGCAAAATCATCTGAGGCAATTGCTGCCTTATCAGTTGTTTCCTCCTTTTTCTTCTTGATGCAAGAGGCTGGCTACATAGTGATTCAATTTGTCAGGTAATAATTCTCATTAGGGTTTCAACATCCAACCAGGGTATAGATTTGGATCAAGACATCAAGCTTCAAGCCTCGATTGAGGCTGTGCATGATAGCACGAAATGCATGACTAAAATCGTCTTCCATTCTATCTAATGAGTGTTTTAACGAACAATGTGCTCTACCTCGGGCATGTATCCTGTATGTTACATGTCAATGAGCACATGTTGTCCCACGTCAAGAATGGATTGCACACACTACAGTTGTGGACAACTAAAGCCAACAAATTAATTATCTTGGGAACCAGATTTTTTGGCAGAAGTCTGACAACGGATCTGAAATCGGATGGGTAAAAGGAGCTCAAAAATGGTGTTTTTGTCTTATTCCCACAGGTTTTCGGCCGCGCCAAAATTTCAAGCAATTTGTTTCAAAAGTTAAGGTCGACAAATGGCTGAATCTCGGTACCTAGGACTCGGCAACCCCAGCAACTGGGGTTGCTGGGTTCATCAAGACATCGATGGCCATCATGACTGTCTGGTTGATGGCATGATGCTGCTTTTGCTTGCGCACTGCCCACGCAGTGGCAGCACTGTCAAACCCTTATGGTAAGCGCTCCCAAACCGCCACAATCGGTTTATGAAACGCTGAATAACCTCTTTCAGGCATTCTTCTAGGAAGCGCTGGGCTGTTTCCTTTGCATCCTTAAAAGTTTTCTTCTCAACCTCACGATAACGGTACTTACACCATCCCCAGTACTAGGAAACAAATTAGTACGTATGATGGTAGTTGCAATAACAATTCCCTACCATCTCAATAGGATTAAGCTCGCAGTGGAACTTTGGAAGAAAGATGCACTCATGCCCTTTGGAGTGAATGTAAGTTTTGAGCATGGAAGGCTGGTTCTTGAAATCATCTTGGTGACTAAGGAGACGGGCCATGCAACAATTTGTGTTTTCGATGGGGCATACTGGTGAACATTTTGCACGTAATTTTGAGACATTGAATCCACGTTCTTGGAGTACGCGTTGCATTCCCTTTGGCTGACCATTCTCGAGTGTCATCTTTTGGGTCTTGCCACAGTGCTCTGCAACTGGATTTGACTCAGGAATGACAGTGTCACGCTGTTTGCATTGCTTCCCACCATCTGATTTATTCATCTCAAAAGCTTTGAGAGCATCGGGTGGTAGAGAAGCATGGGCAGAGGATTGATCAAAAATGAAAAGTGCCTGTTTACCCGGATGTGCAAGCTCAAAGACTTCAATGGCATCTTCCATTTGGACCAGAAGTTGATCAGTGTTCCACCATGCATCCCCTTGGGATCCAGGATAAATGATCTTCATTGAATCATGGAGGATGTGGCCAGATTGGTCAAGGTGGATGAGACGACTGTTCTCAGGGTTGATGAATGCAGAGACATGAATGAGTCGGCCACAACCTTTTTTCTGCAATGGTTGTTCATCCTTTTGAAGCCAGGCACTACGTGATTCCTCGTTAGCACGAAATGTGCTTTCATCATGGAAGTTGGGGATGATTTCACGTTCGCTGGGGGCAAGGTTTGGTGCAACACGCTTTAGTTCTGGTCCTTGATAATGAGCCATCCATCTCTCAAACTCTGCCATGGCTGGAAGAAAAACCTGCTGCCAATATTCCACAACATCCACACGTTCATGTCCATCCATGTATACACCCTTCTTCACAGGTGTGTTACGCCAACCCAGTTTGATCAGCCATCGATGTGCCATCCGCACACAAAGAGGTTTCCAAGTTGTGATCCCAAGGTCAGGCAGAATAATTGTGTTGAGGGCAACCTGTAGTTTTTTAGTGTGACCTTTCCTGTAGGTAAACTCTGCAAATATGAGAGTGCTCGCTTCTTCACATTCTCATCCTTCAAAAGTGACCATGCGTTCTTGTATCCACCTCGCCGCTTGACTGGCAGCTGCTCAAATATCTGGTAATGTTGAGCCAGTGCATGCACCCTTCGTGCAAAATGTTTGCCAGCTCCGTCATGCCATTGTCAAGCAATCTCCTCACTTGCTCCAATCTGTGATGCCCCCTTCAATCTAAGAGTTGCAAAATTTGATAAAATCATGTATTGGTTGATCGTGGTGAGCGTTAACAGTTTGCTACGCTTTTTCAGATCTTTCTTGATTTGTGTTCGAAGAGTGCCCCAGTCCTTGATTTCAGTGGGAGAGGTCTGAACACTCTCATCAAGTTTATGCTCCAATGCCTCTGCTACATCCTCGTCACCTAAGCCATGGATGTGAAAGTCTGACTCCAATTCTTCAATATCCTCAGTACCAGAGGCAGCACTTGACGGTGGGCGAGTCACAATCTCTGATGATTCCGATCTGTCATCTGAATCTGTTTCTCGCTCAGAGACGCATCTTGTTTGTGGAATTACAGGGGTTATCACATCTGGTGAATCAGATGGCTCTAGATCAGACTCAGCAGTCAAGGAAAGAATCTCGACCAAATCCATCGAGACTTGTCTGTCCCTTCCAAGATGCCGCATATCGTTGTTGTGATCGCAAGGACTTGCTCATAACATCTGGGCCTTTAGCATATGTTGTCGGACGTGCTGCACTGAAAATATAAGTATATGGTATGTTTTAATTTATTATCTCATTCAAATGTCGTTACCTTTTTTCGTTGTAGTTTGCTTACTGCGCACTTTAGCTGGAACCCAGTCCAAATCATCTAGGTCATCTTCAAGTACCATTGCAGCCAATCTCTCAGCAAATTCCTGATCCTCGAGCTCATCCCAATCACTCTCTGCATAATCCTCAGCATCTGTCTCTTCCCCCTCAGAATCAGAATCCTCAGCTTCACTGCTTGCCTGATCCTTCATGTGGCACACTGATCTTGTGATTGGTGTGTCGCCCAATCCATTGCCCTTGGTGATGTTGTGACAGGCTTGAGAATTTGATGTTGCCAAGGAAGCAGTGCTCGAAGAGCTATTTTGGAGTCCTGTGAGATTCACGCTTTTTTGGAGGGCGGCCTCTGGGTTTGGGTGGCATACTAGGAATTATTTTGCGGGATGAGGAAAAGATTATCTTTTTTTTTTCGGTGGAATCGGACAGTACTCATCGAGATCTGTTCAAAAACGATTTTTTAAATATTTTATCGATTTCTTTCGGCCCCCGCCAAATTTTGGACCTTTTTTCAGAAGAATCTTCACTTTTGGGGAATCGGCTCGTACCACTCGTTGGATCAAGTCAATTCCCAACTATTCCGATGGTTTCCGGACTATTTATGGGCCTCTTGGGGTGTCAATAAATCGGTCTATAATTTTGTTGGCTTTGTTTGTCCGCAACTGTAGTACTAGTGCTCAGGCGTCAACAGCCTGCACCCCGTCATACGCCGGCAATCGTGTACAGGCTTCCTCCCAATCGATGCTGCCGAACACGAGATCTGTCACAGCGGCGATCACCTCGTCAATCGAGCCAATCCGCTGGTCCGTCGTATCGCGTTCTCTACACAATGTGTATTTGTCAATACCCAAAAAGAAAGGTAAGAGCGAGGGTCGTACCGAAGTGTCATGGTTCGATTTTGCACGGCTGTGGGGGGTATGAATGAGGAAATGGGTGCACAGGAGAAGAGGTCTACGTACAAGCGAAATCGATAGTAATCCCGAACGGCGTGCCAAGCTCGTCATTTCGCGAGTATCGTTTGCCAATAGAGGTGTTCGAGTCGTCTACACGGGAGAATACACCTGCTTTACGCAGCTTGGATGCTAATGGGTAAGAAGTCAATAAGCAGGAAGAGGGAAGGAGAGAAGATGGGGGGAGACGCACAAACTTCCTGCACGATAGGTGCGAACTCGTCTCGCGCGCTCAGGGGAACAATGAGCACTTTTGTTGGTGCGACTACTGATGGGAGGGACAGAACCTGTCTTGGGGGCTTAGTCAACAGCTACCGTGAAGAGAGAAACAGACGTACACCGCGTTCGACGTCTTGCTCTCTGCTCCAGAAGCTGTGCTCAAGCAAGAAGTAGAGGATGCGCCCTAGACCGAAGGATGGTTCGATAACGTTCGGGATATATTCTCGAACTAGAATGGGGGGCGGGAGGAATTAGAGATGAGATGAAGCATGAAGAACCTGGTCGTACCTGATTGTTTGAAGGTTTTTCGTTCAATAGCAAGAAGTTCCGGCGTTAGCTGGAACTGCTTTCCATCCGAGGACGTGACTACTGCAGTGCTAGTTGAAAGAAGAAAGTAAGTGAGCGATAAGTCGATGAGAAGTGATACCGAACAGACCCCTGTGCAAGCTGACCCTTCAACTTCAACAACTCTGGCTCCTCCATGGACTCAACCAACTTCTGCAACATACCGGCATCTTGCTTGAATGTCTTCCCCACATTCTTCTTATTCCACTCAGGCACATCCTTCTCCGTCACGATTGGTTCCTTCAGCGCCTGACGGACCACCAGTGCCTGCCCAGTCCTTTGCGAATGCACACTCAGATCATATGCCGCCCGATCCGCACACCCAACACATTCCGTCCACCCCGCATCGCCCCGGCCCTTGATCTCCGCGTCCCAACAATCCGTTGCGTAGTGCGCCATCTCATTCGCCATGTGTTGCCGGAACCGCAGCATTGTCGGGTCAATGCCAATCTTGACGAGGAATTGAGATATCCGTGCGACGAAATAGCCTAACGTCTCGTTTGCGATCGCGCCCTGCCTGACGGCGTCCCCGACGCTCATCTCCGTAGTATGACTGAACCCGGACTCCTGGGTTTGGCGCGGGAGGAGCGAGAGAACGACATCCTGGATCTCGGCGAACCGTGCATGTGATTTATCTTCGGGGTCGACGAAGTGCTCGATCTCTGCCATGGTGAACTCACGCACACGCAAGAGCCCCGCGCGGGGTGAAATCTCGTTACGGAAGGAACGACCAACCTGGGCGGAGGCAAAGGGGATACGCCCATTGTTAAAGTCAAGGAGGCGGGAGAAATTGAGGAAATGCCCCTGGGCAGTTTCAGGGCGGAGGAAGCTACGTGAATGGAATTGAGGGGGGAGGTTTCTGGGAGAGTGGGCAGAGACTTACCCGGCGTGTTGGCCAGTTGGCCCGATGCTACTTTTGAACATGAGATTGAATTGTTGAGGCTCGCCGACTTCATTGTCAGTATCAGGGTTCCTTATATTGTGTTTCTTGCATAGATTGCCCAAATCTGGGCCACTATAATTATCAAGCTGACGCGCCAGTCAGAATTTCGGTATTGAAACAGCAGGGCTCGACCTACCTGAGCCAAGATAACTTCGTATTCACTCGCAACTGCGTCCTCTAGCTTGACTGCAGCAGTCTTGACATTCTTTTTCCTCTTCTTCTTCTGATCCTCCGCAGCTGGAGCAGCTGTCAGGCCTCTAGCCTCCTTGTCCCCTGCCAAGCGTGCCTCAAGCACGTTTTTCACGAGATGGTCCGCACGAAGGACGTCCCCAGTTTTTGTGTCCTTGACCATCCAGTCTGCAAACCGAGCAACATGGCCAGATGTTTCAAATACGGGTGCAGGTGTCATAATGGTCGTATCGAGCTCCAGCATGTGCTCGTCGATGACGAAGTGTTTACGCCATTCAGAGATGATGTTGGCCTGCAGGGAGGAGCCTGGGGGACCGTAGTCGTACAATCCAGCTACACCTACAATAGAGCAGGAAGTGAGTATTCAAATCTGACAAGGGGAAATTTAGAGATCATTTGGATCGCAGTTCACTATTTTAACGCTTTGACTTCAATCGCCGTGGCAGCGTCATTTCCGCAGGTTCCTACTATATCCCGAAGATATCACACGGACGTACCGCCGTAAATCTCGAATGCCGGAGCGTAGAAAAACCTGCGATTAAGGAGAGCATCCAACCGCGTTTTGTCGAACGGGTGAGCTGTTTTGTTGATTGGCATGTCAGGACCTGCAGTAGAGCGGTAGCGGCGTTGGATGAAGGAGATCGGGTGGTAAGAGGCTCTGATTAACCTCAGATGGAATCCAAGTCGCATGCAGTCGAGTCACAAATTTGACTCAGACCAAGCACATAGTCAGTCATTCTTGTTCACATTCCCATCTTATCTGATGCGAAAATCGATAAGCACATTACTCGTTGGCATCTACGGTAAAGGTTGTATGTAGAGCAAAGAATGTAAATTTTAGCTATATATAAGTTATAAGTGTCCCCAATTCGATACCGTTAAAAGATCCTTCGTACTATAGTCCACCTCAAATCATTAGTCCACAATCAGTGCTTTGCAACGCTATGCCCGTCACGCGATGATTCCGAATCATCGTATGGAGTGGTATATGTATATCTGCTTGATCCATGGGTATCAAATGCATGGGGCGCCACAATGGCGCGAGCATTTTTTCGGCGGCGGCCGAATATCAGCGCTGCGGCTAATGCCAACAACAACACACCGCTGGTGATGCTAAGTCCGACTACAGCAGGGCCCAAGGGATTCCGGCTGAACGGGATATCATTGGGCGAGCTATTCGAGGTGAGATCTAACGCAGCAGCGGGATTAGCAGCGCGACCACCAGCGCTGGAGGGTGAAGGCGGAAGAGCAGAGGCCGGCAGAGGGGGAGCGACAGACCAGGAGGAGTTCGAAAAAGCAATATAGTCGGCAAATGTGGAACTGGTGGAGAGAACATTTAAGTATACTCATGGCATCGTAGTAGTCATAGGAAGCCTGAGCGTACCTGAAGTTAAAAGTCGAGCGATTGATACCACAGCGATCTAGACAACTCTGGGCTCCTGCAGAAGCAATAGTGTTAGAAGAATGATGCAAAAGAAATTGGAAATGAATCCACGTACCAAGAACGACATTGGCAGGCAAGTTAAGCTTGTCAAATATGTTCACTCCTATGTCGCCCAGCGTCGCATTCACAACGCCCTTATCGAGCGAAAACAAGTTCTGCGCGATTTGGAGGGCGCCAGGGTCGACGAAGTCAAAGCTAGCTACGAACACGGCGGTTTCACAACCGAGGTTCTGCTGGAAGTGCATGCTTCCCTTCCTGGAAAGATGACACATTATTACCAGCTTTAGTAAGGAAATCAAAAGAAACCTACGGGAACACGGTCGCGCTGCCGACTGGGACGATATTCTGAACTACCTTTGCACCATTTTCCATGGCGAAAGCAGCCTCGATAGGACCTCCTTGGGTGACGATCTGGATCTCTGTTGCTCGCGGATGAGTGTGGGGCGAGTTCAGACCGCAGGGACCGAGGACCTGATCAAGCAACGGTTAGCAAGGATGTCCTCGCGAATTAAGTGGACACTAGAACTCACACCAACAGCCATTGCACCGTTACCTGTGAGTAAAGCGGGGAAGTTTCCCGCATTGGCTGCAACGAGGAATCCTCCTTGACCTGTGGCCCTAGTCGCGTTCAAAAAGTTGAACACAAAGTCGCTGTTATTCTACGTCCCCAACACGATGGTCAACGAATCGATTGAAGTAGGAAAAGGTTGAAGAACGCACAGGGATATCAGCAATGCGTTGAACTTGTGTGCTTGCGGTAAGGAGTTTCGTGATCAAAGCTTCGTTTGCGCTTGCCATGGTAAGAGTGAATGAAGATGAGGAGGATGTAGGAGGCAGTGAAGAGGACAAATGAAGGGAAGAGGAAAATGATGGGGTACGAACAAGGATAGGGGAGAGACTTATATAGAAAAGTGCTTACGAGTTTAACAATGGCGGAAAATCCGAAAAGCCCGCGACACAGGTAGCTCTAATATCAGTGTTTCACCATCAAAACACGCAAGACAAGGTTAGGTTCTGGCTGGTTCTGGGTCCAGCCAGCAACACGCTTTGAGCAGGTGGTTGCACGTGTGAGAATGTGAGCAACTCGAGTCACTACATATGCCATACAATATCTTTGGGAGGGCAACGACTGCAAGATATTGGCACAACATACCAATCAGCCCAATGGTCGGGATGCTCGGAGAGGAATGATGAATCGTTGGATCGCCGAGGTTGGTCCTGCTGCTGCACTGCCCGCGGCACAGCCACTTCCGTCTTTCGGCCTCGACGGTGTATTATTATTGTGGAGGAGCTGAGCTTCAGCTACATATCCTTTTGCATATTCAGTTGTAACCAGGGGAACAGACAGGGCAGGGGTATTGTATTGAATTATCAGTGATCGATGACGTGATGATGGTGATACGCATACGAAGTGTAAGTAGGTTTCTCGTTAGGGTTTGAGAACGAGTTGGAGGCAGGGATGTTGGATTTTGGTCGTGGAGATTGTCTGACTCTCGAAGCTCAGCGCTCCGAGTCAGTGCTCATCGATCATCGATCGGTTGAATGAGGGTTTTAGTAGGCTGTGCCAGTGTGTCGTGAATCTTCTTCTGGTCAATCTGCCGCGCTTTCCCCACCATGGGTTCTAAGCATAGCACATAGCACTCCTCTGAGCGCCGCTTATCAGCATTTGAAAATGGTATGATCACAAGCCAGGCACATATTTATTATTTGAATAACCAGGATCCGTGAGTTCTGTGTAGAGATTATTTGCCCCTGTGCCTATACAATCATGCAACTTGCAAGGGCATTGCATCAAATTCGGAGGTGCAAGAGCTTTAATTACAATGCCCGCGAAAACGGTTCTGCCATTGTCCGGTATTCCAAACGACGAGCCCAGTAAGTAGAATACACGGGTTAAACATGAGGCGAATGGCCTTTGGCCCACGCCACGCTGGCGAGTTCTCGAAGCATCCAGGGCATGCATGCCATCTTGTGCGCACACCAGGATGGCTTAATTTATACTGCTTCTATCCCTGATGAATTTCGTGGCCTTGTGGATGGCGTGAGGCATTACATGGTCGATATCGATTACGGCGTCGGGTTATTGACACATAGAGTCGGATGGCGAAGGGAGATGGCGGATAGGGATGCTTAGATGTCCAATGATCACGAGAGGGAACAATGAAAAACTGGTGTCATGATGCTATCATTCGTACACCGTGGAAAGGGATCAAATATCGACCAGACGAAGATCAGTCATTCGAAAGAAGCGCAAGCCACCGATAATGATGTTTAAAGCACGCGTTGAAAGGAGATACCGGTAAAAGCACGAAAGCGTCGATGACGCCGCCGAATTTACACATAGTCGGATGGCCAAGCAAGATAGTACAAAGCTTAGTGTAACAGATAGATGAGGATACTTGAAGATATGTATCGACTAGAAAAGGTTCGGTCATTCAAGTGACAGCAATCACCCACTTGGCGAGCAGCACTGATGTACGGCTACATTTTGTTGCTCGCCATAGCTCGGAAGGATAACATGAGGAACATCAAGTTTCCGTTGTGGTGATCAAGGGGAGAGTAGGCTCAGCCGATGATGTTGGAATGACAGCAAATGGGACGTGGCCATGAGACCTTTGCGCACGTCATCCTAGGTTTGTGATGATAACAAGTTGCAGGGTTCTCCACTGTTGAATGTGGCAGGGCGAAGGCTGAGAAGGATGGGTAAAGTGGTAAATTATTCTGTGAACCCAAAGGTGAGATGGAGTAAAAGGCTAACTAGAACTGGTTTTCTCGCCTTTTGTATTACGAGAACATTACGACTACATAACACCATTGTCCCTATTATCATCTTCTAAGGTGCACATCAGCCTTTCTTAGCTCAGATCGCATTTCCACGGCGACCCCTCGAAATTGACAAACCGAGGAGCTATGTTTGAACCCTTAAAAATGATAAATTACGTTAGATTCCTCAGTTAATGTTGTCTAGATCTTACCGAACCCTAGTCTGATAGTGACAATCAAAGAATCACTGCGTCCCCGGATTCGGCATCTTGGTCCTGCATGTCTTCCGAGTGGGGATGAAGGCACGGGTGGAGGAAGGCTGGGTGATAACATGTTGATAGAGTCCCTACAAGGACGAGTATGAGTTAAATAAAGAAGATAAGGATGGAAAGGGTGAATTTAGACTACCTCCCAATGGGCAACACATCTCTGGATTACCCGGCATCAATATCTGATGTAACCCAAAGAGCCGAAAGACGAATGAACCATGGTTTGAGCACAATGATAAGTTACCCCAATTTCGTCCAACTTGGTTCTTTGGAGTGCAATAGTCGTGACGCGTCAGGTCCTGTACCGATCCTTGACTTCAGATCGGCTCTTCTATATCAAAGGATGTTAGACACAATTGTAGAAAGGACTAACGGCATCTCCTTCAACATTCGAACATGTCCATTGGGGACACCCCAGGCGCCCAGGTTCCGTGAACCATCCGATCTTGGCTGTCTGAAACCAACAAGATCCGGATTCGGTATCTCAAGGGGTTTGAGGAACGGACGCAGCGTGAGATCTCACTCGAAGGGAAGGCGGCGTACAGGAAGGAAGAGATTGATGTGGTCATATTGAGGGCTCTCGGGTAGGAACAGAGGTAGTGTGGGAGGAGTAATCGATTAGCTAACACGAGGCAATTAGAGAGGTGCGGCGTTGGGGGTAAGTAGAAGGCGGATTTATAGGAGATAGCGTATGGAGGCAAGGACAGAGGACCTGTGACGGTTTAGAAACACATAGTAAACAGCCATGTCGCATAACAAACCTTGTGATGTCCTTCATCTTCTAACAGCACAGATACCATAATGCAGGCAGTCTAAATGGCTCGCATAGTTCACAACTATAAAAACCGACAGCGTCTATCGAGGGAAAGATTTGTCGAGGGATTCGGACATCGATGCCATAAAATACCAACATGAGGAGGTATGTTAGAGCACTGGGTTGAAAGTCATTCTTCCTATATTCATTACTTTAGTAGTAAGTTACTGATGTCTGTGAACACGACGAAGAATGCCATTACTTGAGTCAAGTTGCAAGGTGATTGTGGCGTCAATCATCGCATTGTTTCTCTAATAAGTGATGGTCTATATACTGGTCCCGTAACAAAACCAGACCAGACCTCAAAGCTCTAGGCAAACAGGCAGGCATGGAAAAGAAAAATAGAAATTTGGTCCTTCAAGTTGTGAGATAAGTATCTGTGGATGATCTCAATGTGAATCCGTAAAGGGGATTGAAATGCATCGAACTGGTGACATACCAGAGGCACACAGATTGAAACAACTTGAAATGGCTACAGCATGGTCAATGTTCCAAAACATCTGCTCTTTCACAACTTTTAACTATAAACTCACATTGTATAAATGCCAGGCACACTTGCTAGCATCTCTGGACAAACAAAGAACACTCATTCACTGAATCGAGATCCATGCACAAGCACTGGCGCTAATGGATGGCTTCGTAACCGGGGTTGAGGTCAAACTGTTCGTGTAACAAGAGTCAACACCGAGTATCCAACTTTGACCGCCAATGGCTGCGACTCCCGGCGAATGGGCAGCACCCCAATGCAGTCATCATAGCCTGTCGATTCATCCAATCCTAGAAACACAAACACTCATAGTCCCCACCTTCTAACCCACTTCACAACAGTGCAATCTTCTCCAAAAGCACCTTCTTCCCCTTCGCCCGTCCTTCTTCAACCCCCTTCACACCCTCGTTAAACCATCCCTTTACCTCCTCCCTTTCCCCACCCTCCTTCGCTACATCATCCGCAATCAACGCGCCACACAACTCCGCCACCACAAACGCGCCATTCCCATCCCCCTTCGTACACACCCCCAGTGTCCCGTCCTTCCCGACTACCTGCACGAACTCCCTCGCAAAGTATCCCCGGTCCCACGTCGAGGCAGGTGCGAGGGAGATGGATGCAGTCCCGTGGTTGAAGTGCCCGCCCTGGAGCAAGGTTTTGTATAACCTCGAGGTGTGAGGAAGGTCGATTGCATGTGGGGTATCGGAACTTGAAGGGTAGGGAGAGGTCAGAGCCTGGAGGAGTGTGTGTATTGCTTCTTTTTTGTCTATTCCCAAAGGATCATCCTCTCAGCGTTGGTGTGTCTATAGCGAAACAAAAACAACCCACCGGCCTCTGCAAATAACATAACCTCCGTCACAACCAACGCGCCACCAGGCTCTCTCACCACCTCCGCTCCCTTCTCCTTTATCCATCTGAGCAGATCGGCACTGATCGCCTTCCGCACTTCCTCCTCCCTAGCTTTGACATCCTTCTTGCTCGTCTTGCCACTCAGACGGAGGGCGTCTGTTTGAGAGATGGTGTTGATGACGGCAGGGGTAAAATGCCGCGGGCTACGAGTGATAATGGGGTACAGAAGGGAGCGTCGGCCTTGTGGCGTTGTGTATAGTTTTGCTGATGGTATAGGTGCACTCGTTAGTATATTTGCGTTTGGTTGGGGTGGTGTTAGGAGGGGTGCGGTGACAGAAGAGAGAATTGTTTTCGAGAGGAGTTTTGTGTCGCTGTAATACAATTGTCAGATTTACAATCAAAACAAGCAAGATAGGCAGAAAATTCACTCAACAACGTCTAGTGCGGTGAAAAGCACGAGTTGCGCCTCGTCATCCAAGCACATCCGCTCCACGTGAGGCTTGAGGACTTTAAGAATCTGTTTTCGGTCCTGCAGGTTGAACTCAGTTAATAACGAATTAATGTGTTACAAGCCGTGATTGGTGTACCTTTGCATTTCCCTGCGCAATGAACTCACGCACGGCATGACTACCATCTTTTGTATGGACCATTTCGGCAAGAACTTCTTGACAACTACATCGAGAGTACAAGAAAAAGCGGTGAGAAGATGGGACGGTAAGAAAAAAAGAGCCAAAAACCTCTCGAAGATTTCTCTCCGCATTTTCTCCCGCTCCGAATCATCAAACACTGACACAGACGCATCATTCAGCGCAGTAAGGTATTCCCAAAGAGCACGGTGCACGATAGAGTGCGTTATACTGCCTTTGTCAGGGTTATTGAATCTATACAGACAATTGTAAGCTAAAGTGGAGGAAAGAAGAAAAAAAACTGTTCTCGAACATACATCGTTATCAAATTCCCTTTCACCGCGCTCAACACTCGTCGCCTTTTCTCCTCGTCCATTCCGGGCGCTTCTAGAACGCCTATCAGTCCTTTCTTCGCACGTTCCTTGTCCTCCTCACTCCCTGAAGCGGGGAGAGGGCCAGAGAACAACGCCGTCTCACGACCGTAAAAGTCACGGAGGAGAAGACTGCGTTCATACGCATTGGCATAGAGGTCGAACGCATCGGCGAGCACGGGGGACGCCTCCCTATGCAGGAGCAGCCGCTGCACATGCGACTGAAATTCGACGAGGATGGAAGCACGATGGGCGGGGCAAAGGCGGATAAGTTTGGTTACTAGGAACTAGAAACGAGCAAATTTGAATTTGTCAAGCGCAGTGGATGGAAACAAGAGGTCGGAGAGGGAAAACTTACCTTGGAATATTTATTTTGGGCAAGGTCCCTGTAATGTCCCTTCAATTCCACCGCAACCTCATCCCGCTCTGCTTGCCGGCCATGTTTCACGAGCGTCTGCACGATCCGGCTCGCATCGTGTTTGAACACAATTTCCTTTACCTTGCCCCTTATCACGCTCATTAGGTCCGCAACATGTTTCTGCCGCTCTTTAGACTGGATGTTCTTTTGCCGCGCAAGAGACCAGATGCGTTTGGCATCTGCGAGGAGAGAAGAGTTGGGTTTTGAGGCTCGTCGTTGGGACTGTAGAGCTTTTTGTGCTTTATGAGATTCACGAGTAGCTATTGATGTTGATTAGTGCGTACGAATGAGAAAGGAGTGAAAACGTGCAGCCTACCATTAGGATCCTTCGGATTTAGAAGCCCCGAATGTGGGGGAGAGTCTTCGTCCATGGCATCTTCTACATTACTTCCGGGACCATTTCCCTCGTCGCCTATCCATCCTTCTCCTCGCTCGGAGTCTAAGTCGTCCAGATCCTCCGGAGATGACGAATCCTCTACATCTGCTACAGCTGGCAAAGTAATCGGCCGACTTCGTTCCTTTACAGGTTTTTCTAGTTGAATTTTTTTGTGTCTTGGGCCTGCTTGTGTTGGGGCTGACCGCTTTTTGCCTGCCTTTATGGCTCCTGGCATGTCTTCGAGTGGCTGAAGCAAAACTTGCCAAAAGCGCTAAAGGCCGAACACACGATTCGTCCGAGTCGCTGTAGGTAAATCTTTTCTTAATCCTTGAGGTCAAGTACAATATCAATAAGCACTTTTAGACGAGCTAGTATTTGATCTTGTTTGGTAGAGGCATTCATATTAGGAACTTCTTGAAAGCTCTAGGTTGTGTAACCGAAATAGCCTTGAGGTTATGGTGAATCCGTGACCGCGTACAACGAAAAAGAAAAATATATCCAACTAATATTCGGAGTATCCAGGATTGACCACCCCAAAAGAAAATTGATGACATAAATGTTGAAAGTGTCCCCTATGGCAACCCTATGGAGTAAATCGTGGAGGTGGGGTTCTGGACGACTGGTAATCAAGGAAGACGATCGGCGTTGATGACTTCAGCAATCGAGCGTAAAATGTCATACTGGTTGACCGTACTCGCGCACTCATCAAGGCCATCAATGATCACAAGGACAGGCAGGGCCGATGCATGAATAGTGCTTGCTTCTATTGGAGTTTCACGTTGGTCGGGGAAGGTTAAAGGCTCACTGAGGTTCTGGAGCTGATCTTGAGATGTGCGTCGAGCCACTTCTTCAGCCTCCTGGGCGACAGATAAGAAGGCGCACTTGTATCCTCCTTCGTAGCATCGATGGCAGATCTTATCTTCATCACCAAATAGAACGCACTTTCAAAATCAAAAACAAAGTGAATACATAATCTACCAGTGAAATTGGATATTATACCTTTGTTTTTCGTCTCCGACACTGGATACACGCCATGGCAGTTCTTCTCGTACGTCCCTCTGATTTAGGTTGTAGATTAGTTCTGGTATCTTCCATTGGCGCCGCTCCTCTGAGTGACGAGTAAAATGGATCAATGAATAGCCGTCGGAACTGGTCATAAGGAGACTGGAAAGGGAGGGTAGGATTGTCCACTGCAGCCATGCTTATTTTGTTTCGAAGTTCCGGAACAGACAATGCAATCTGAAATGCAATTGTCTGCCAAAACTGCGTTGCAGAACCCCTCCCATCCTGTCCCCGGGAAAAAAAAAAACTAGCAACCGGCACGTTGTTCCGTACGCACTCCTCCGCGACGATTTGTGCGATAGCCGACTTCCCGATACTCGCCTGTCCATGCAACCAGAACATTCTATTCATATCGCCCACCAGAGGAGCCGTAACCCAACTAGCAATATCCGCTAGAACTTTGTTCAGAGTGTCAGGAGAGCATTTTGGAGGTAGATAACATTCCAAGGCATTGTGCATAGCTGCATAACATATAGCCAAGTTGTGCCGCAGATGACGGATGTCTGGCGATGACAAGACTAGGTCATGATCTTGAAGATGTGACATACCTTCTAGTACCTGGATGTCTTGGAGGGAACCATCGGAGAGAGGAACATCGCCAGCCATCGGTAATGGGTCCCGTGGATTTCGGCCTATGGAGGAAGAATCTGTGGTGTTGGTTGCGACTCGGATATTCCCACCCTGACTTCCAACAAAATCTGTTGTCGCTGGGTTGAATTACGATCGCGTGTCCATACAGGATTCCGTTCTGCGTGAGTTTCGAGTGGCATCCCATGGTCGGTTACCTCTTCTTGAACACTAGTAGAATCCCCGCTCAGCCTCTGGGGCACGTCTGTCAGCTGCCACTCCCCTCCCTCGGTTGCTTCATCAGCCATTCCAATCGGCCGGGGTCAAATCAGATGGAGCACAGATCTCAATGTGATCAGCATCCTGAAGAACTGACCCTGGGATTTGAGCCGAAGTGCCTATACTATTATTACCAGCAATCCATCAATGACACATTGCGATTATAGATCCACATATTTACCTCCCATCAGTCACCAGAACGTCGGTAAGTTCATATTGATTTGCAATAGAAAACAAAGTATTGAATTCCCGTTCAGCGGCTGCGCAAAAAGATCGAGGAAGGAGACGACGGGCTCCTGACCTTGAAATATACTGTAATTATTCGAGATAAGGACAGAACATTGCACTGACTGACGAAGAAAACCATGTAGACATCTGAAAGGCCCCAACAATGGACCAGAAAAGATAGCTTTTTCTTTGTGATCCAAAAGCTTGGCTCCATTTAACAAGGCAGATGCAATAATATCGATGCCTTGGACATCCGCACGAGGGGTAATCTCGCTGGTCTGAGTGACGTGTTGGAGGTCTAGATCTTCAATAAGCTGATTGGCCCTTTCGACGACCTTCCTGACAACTACTCGGTGATTGTCATGAGATGACTGAACCCAGAAAGAGGGAAGTTGGAGGATCCCGCCCAGATATCGGATTGCAACTAGAAATTCAAACTCATCGCTACCGTGACCCGGATGAATCGTGAGCACAGGCAAATTGAAGCACGGTGATATCGTCAAGCTCACCAGCTCACTGAAGATACGAGTAGTCGCTCAACCGCACTGTACTCGCAGGGACATGTACGACCTCATCCGAAGTCTTATCCTCGACAAGGACAGCTAAGTTAGCTTCGTCGCTCAGACATGATGCAGCAAGCTCGAGATAGACAGCCCATTCCGCGCGATCTGCAGGGGTTATCACCTCTCCAGAACTCAATCATCCATGACTTGGATGTTTCCATGTTTTTGAGATATTTACAACAGAGGAATATAAGCCTCAGTCCGATAAATCGTGTTGTCGGAGAGACGGTATAGGAAAGTTCTCGTTGAGTTGTTATTGTTTCGGTCCTGTAAGCAAAGTCAATGTTTATGTATAACGGACTAGGGAAGGAAAACATACGGTAGGGCATATTTCATCAACTCCAGACAGATATCTTTGAATGCTCGCGATTGGTTGGCTACTATAGGTCAGTTCAATTCCAACGGGTTCGCTTAGTCAGCCTTCCAGAGGATGGGCCCACACCCCCACGTGATACACGTGATATGTCACATGAAAAGCAACGTCACCTGATGTAGTCGAGTATGAATGAAGACTACGGATCTGATTGAATTTGGTCGCGAGGCAAAACGTATTGTTAGAAATCCCTCTCAAATATATTCATCGGAATGGAATCCGATTGGTTAGTATGGGTCACATGACTGATATGAACAACTACTTTGTTCAAAATATGTTACTGGGATTTGCCTTGCAACCAAATTCAATAGAATATTCTACATAAGATAATAGATTTGGTTGTTAATTTCGCATCAATATTTTTGCCTCACAAATCCTCCCTTGCCAGGATCGGCTCCCACACCCCTCACGTGACTTTCCTCGCTTACTTTTTGGCGTTACGTTATATAATATATGTTACATAATGGTGAGAGAGACAGTCATACTTGCTTACCTTGACTTAATAATGGATTTTCATGATTATACTTAAGAGCGACCATGTCTCCTCAAGGCTGCCATTCTACGGCATCACCTCTTCTCACTCACCATGTCCAAAATACCCAAGAACATTGTCGTCGTCGGCGCTGGCTGCGCTGGCGTCCCCATCATCAAGAATCTATCCGCAAAGTTGGATCCTAAGAAATACAACCTAATTCTGATTAGCCCCCGCCCCTACTTCCTGCATCTCATCGCTTCTATTCGTATGGTAGTCTCCTCAGATGGAAACCTCGAGGACCGTGGCGCCATCCCTCTCGATCGAATCTTCGTCAACAATAATGGCAGGCTGGTCGTTGGCAAAGTAGCGTCCATCTCTGATGAAGGCGAGAAAGGGGGTCATGTCACACTTGCTAGTGGCGAGACAATCGATTACTCCGTTTTGGTTCTTGCAACAGGGAGTACCTGGGAAGGTCCGCTTTCCTTCCCCGATCGCAAAACAGAGCATGACCAGTGGGTCAAAACGTGGCGGGCAAAGTTCGAGAAAGCGAAGGACATTTTACTTGTTGGCGGTGGAGCTGTTGGAGTCGGTACGTGCCATTTGTCTCATTCGCCCCTCAATATACCCAACTAAGTTTTATAGAATATGCCGGAGAGATCAAAGAATTTTACCCTGTACGAGAACCTAAAAGTCTATCGACTTTCATTGCCTCATGGCTTCCTCTAGCATAAAACAGTAACCATGATACACAAAGACAACCTTCTCCTCAACAACACCTATCCCGAGAAGTGGCGCAGGGACGTCGAACAACGTGTCCGGCGTAGGGGCATCCATCTCATCCTAGGCGACGTTCTCCCAGACGATTTCTCACCCAACAGAGACGGCAGCATCACAACTCAGAACGGAAAAATTCTAACCCCAGACCTCATCGTAAGCCCCCCGCCCACCATCTTTTCGTACCTTCAAGTAGGTATCCATCTCATGCTCTTTTCTCTCAGGTACCAACCCGCGGACCCCGCCCCAATACATCCTTCATTAAGTCCCTCGGCGCAGATACACTGACACCAAGCGGACGCGTAAAGGTCACACCAACACTCCAATTAGCAACGAACCCCCGTATATTCGCTGCTGGAGACATCACTGATTGGCCGGAGCAGAAGCAGGCAGGAAAGTACTACGCTCATGCAGACGTCGTCACGGCGAACGTTTTGTCGGTCCTGGAGGGGAAGAACGCTGTTAAGCCGTACAAGGGGTCTTACGAGATGATCGTTGTCACCATCGGCAAGGTCAGTTTGCAGTTGCGGTGTCGCTGGCTGTACTTTTGATAGGGATCTAACGTTTGGGCGGTTTTTAGACTGGAGGAGCTGCTTACTTTGGCGTGCTTTGGGGTCTCATGTTTGGCGATTGGCTGTCGTCTCTCTTGAAGTCGAAAACTCTGATGGTTAGTATATTCAGGAAAAGGCTGGGATATGACGATTAAGGTAGAGGAAGCCGCCAACGTCACGTAGCATTACTTTTGAGTGACATCACCGTCTAAATTTGGTGTTCAGCGGACCTACACGCCATATGTACTGTATTTTCGTGCACAATGTTGTTCTAATCTATAATATATACAGTCAGCACAAGTAATCAATGCATATCTGTCATCCAACCTACCCATTTTATAGCAGGAACATCTTATTTAGGATCTATTGAGTTGATGATATTCACGAGCTGATCTTGCCCAATCAATGATGGGGAACCCAGAGAATGTACCTCAAAAATATTGGCCAACGCTTGAAAAAATCCGGAAATTTATGAAAATAGTGCAATTGACAGCATTTCCAAAGCTGAATATGATTCTGAAAGAATTAAAACTTTTCCATGAGCGGTTTGAACAGGAAAACCTCCATCGTGAAAAATCCATCAAAGTCACAGTCTCAGTGAGAGATTTCGTCCTAATGTAGTGTTTTCATGTTGGGATCAAGCGCTTCCATCAGGCGCTGATGGGATCAGAACCTTGTGATCGCTATGATCAC
>QLOK01001189.1:9255-25114 GCA_003313805.1 Tricholoma flavovirens
AAAAATATTGAAAAATATTGCAAACTGCCTCAAGGTGATATAGTGCACATGTTGGTGGCCAAAAAGAGGCTCATCAAAGTCATTTAGGCATGTAATAGTAATACAATGTGCACGAAGGTGTCTGGGGGCATGTAGAAGTGATATCAATAGTGCAAAAAATTTGAAAAAGGCTTGAAAATGGTCAGAACACTGTGAAAAGTTCGGAAATAGCTGAGATGTCTGCAAAAATACATTGATAATGTTCTTGGAGTGTCGTGAAGTAGCTGAGAATGATTCGAAGTGTGCACAATCATTGAAAACATCTGAAACCGGCTTGAAATGTTGCGAAAATGCTAAAAATAGCTGAAAATTGATTGAACATCAGCAGGAACTGATTGTAAATGTTCAGGGAGTGATTGTGAATAATCATCAATGATTTCAGGTATACACAAACATGCAAAAATCAGTTCCAGAGCTTGATGGGAGCTGTGGACCTATCACTGTGCCACACTGTATGAACACTGTTTTGCCAGCTTGGCAAGCCATTAAGGAGTGTCATGGGTATGGGTAACACCATGAGTATTGGGTCATGGGTATGCATGGGTATGGGTATTGGTATGGGATTGCCATACCCATGGAAAACCATACCCCTAGCCCTGGATTTACAGGTATTCCAGTGCTGAATTTCTGGTCAGGTGAGTGGTTATATGACCTAGTGTTGCCTTGACCAACTTTTGGCATTTTTGTATATTGGGAATAACCTGATACTATGTGCCCTGATAGCTTAGTGTTGAGAGAGGACCCATCAACTTTTGGGGTCCTGGATCCATGTAAATATTTTGAGAAATTGATAAAATCTATTGGAATTGATATTGCCCTTGACTCATTCTTTCAAGTCAACCAGCAAAAAATGAGTCAAGGGCAATATCAATTCCAATAAAGTTTATCAATTTCTCAAAGTATTTACATGGATCCAGGACCCCAAAAGTCAATGGGTCCTCTCTCAATACTAAGCTGTAAGGGCAAATGGTATCAGTTTATCCCCAATATACAAAAATGCCAAAAGTCAGTCAAGGCAACACCAATATGACCTTGTTGATTCACTCACAAACACTAAATGACAGATGATTGATTGGTGATTGATGACCCATTGACCAACACCACCAACCACTGCCATGAGCAACTGCTCATGGGGTGGAAACAGGGTGCACCAATGATGGAGACAATGAGAAAAGCAAGCAGGCAAAGCAAGTAGGCACAACAACAACCATGACAGCCATCACCACCCCCTCACTCACTCCAAATGCAAGAGGGGGGGTTCTCATTTCATCCTTGACAACTACAGGCACCAACCCCCCCTCTCTTGCTCCAAACACAGGGGGGGGGTTCTCATTTGTTCTGGGTGACAACCACCACCCCCCTCTCTCACTTCAAGGAAAAGCACAGAACACTACTCACCAAACATGAGCACCTTTGGAAGATCTCAAACTTTGAGTGAGCCAAAATGAAGAAAATCTGGACAAAGCGAGGGAAAGTTACAGCTAAATAGGGTTGTTCACAGTAGCCATTTTTGGGCCATTTTCAGCTCATTTTCACTTTTCTTTTTTCTTTCATTTTTCAAAAATGGAGTTCAGAATGAGATGAAAATGAACTGAAAAATGGAACCCTTGCCTCCCTTTTGCAAAAATGGTCATTTTCAGTTCCATTTTTGTGGTTCTTTCAAACCCTGCTCCAATGCCTAATCCTTTGCAGTCACCACCATCAATGATGATGGCCCCCCTACCTCACACCTCTACCACCACCACAACTCCATCACCACCTGCCATCACTACTCCCATGCCCACTCCCATGTCAACTAATACCACCAACCACATCAGGCCCAAATGATGACAGGTCATTTGGGCCCTAGGTAATGTTTTTTTTGTCAAGTTCTTTTCTTTTCTTTCCAACTAACTAATCTTTTCATTTGCTTTTTCTAGGTTTTATCTATGTTATTTACCTCAAGATGGCATGCACCAAGATGGCACACCCACAACAACACCACTGCTACAAACACCTGCTTGTGGGGTGGATGATGGATCAGGACAACCACAAATAGGGTGATATCCAATGACAGGGGCAACAGGGCAGGGACAAGGGATGGCAAGGCAAAGATGATGACAGCCAATGACATGACATGACAAAAATGGCAGCAGCAGCAGCACACGGGAGGATAAGGACAGAAGAATGGAAGGTGCAGGTTGTGGATATGGTGCCATATGACAAGGAACACAAAGGGCCCAAGAGACATCACCGATGTCTCCTGGGCTGTAGGTAAGTTTTTTTTGTTCATTTCATTTTTTTGTTGCTAACAAAGTTTTAGATATTAACTATTGACTGTGATGATGACTACCCCAGCTCAGCGGAGAACAGGGAGCTGAATGACATGCAACCCACCCATGCATATGAACCACAAGAAACCATGGCACCAGACCCCTCTGCTATGAGCAGCTGCTCATAGGGAGGATGGCTGGTGCATATGGGCTAATGGAGAGGGCAAGGGCCAAGAAGGGAACAGGATGAGAGAAGCCAGCAGAGCAGAGGAATAATGACAGGAGTGGAGGGGAAAGAGAGGTAACACATACAGGATGAGGCAAGGAGATCGGGGGGATGAGTGCCCAGCACCTGACACCTGCTGCAAGCATTTGCTTGCAGGGTGGATTGGATGCTAATGGCCATGTCGCCACCCCCTATCTCCAATGAGCACTTCAAAATGGGTGAAGCGCTCATTGGATGGGTGAAGCTGCCACCCCACCCCCTTTCATATTAGTTTTTCTTTCATAGTAATTTCTGTAGTATGTAGTATCAATTAATATATTTATTCTGTACTCAAGAAAAAAGACTGGTAAATAATGTTGAGCGCTGGTTGGTGGGACCCGAACATGGCAACTCCAACACTATACTTAGCACAGCCAAATAAGGAACGTTCGGGTGTGCACTGCCGTTTGTTTAGTTACCGCCCCTCGCTTAGTTTAGTTTACAACGGGCAATGACCCAAAGTAGTATATATATTCTTGTACATAGTTATTGAACAACAACAAAACTAAAGTCACTCATTACATCGAGTCCTCTACTCTCAACAGGTTATGGGCCCTGGCCTTTACTTAAATCACACATACACACTAAACTTAATCTTCTGACACCTCAGATCAATCAGTAACCATGACCGAATCATCAACGCACACAAATGTCTATCAGATCGAACCATTGACAGGTGCCGAGAATTACACCATATGGAAAATCAAAATGATGGACATCTTGATGGGACAAGATTTGTGGGAGTATGTCGAAGGTATGATTACTCAGCCATCAGACATGGCAGGAAAGGCGGCATGGAAGAAAAATGATAGAATGGTCTATCTACAATCCGATTGAGGGTGGCGGATAAGATGCTTGTGTATGTCACGAGTTCGACAATGGTGAGGGAAGCATGGGAAGCATTACGGTCTTTACTCGAAGCTCAGGGGGTGCTGGGAATTGTCCAGGCATGACAGAAATTGTTCCGATCACAATGTGAGGATGACACGCCAATCGATGAGCATATTAGGACATTGCACAGCTACCAGGAGGAGCTGCACAATCTGGGACAGAAGATTGATGGGGAGGAATTTTGCATAATTTTACTAACCTCACTCCTGGAACGATGGAACAATTATATTGCATCTATCGACACTACTGACCTAAAGGACGCATGAAAGCTTATTGCCCGCATCATGGAACACAATCAACGGCTTAGCCTCAGGAACTCCGAAGACACGGCGTTAGTGGGGAAATTCGGGAAGAAGAAAACAAATCCTAATATCATGTGTTTTGGATGCGGGGAAAAGGGGCACATCAGTCGGCAGTGCAAAAAGAAGCCCAAGATGGGAAAAGGGAGACTGGGAGGTATGCGACAGAGGGAGGTGACGGAAGCGAATGCAGCAGCGGTTGAAGAATTTGCCTTTTGTGGAGGGGACACGGCACTAGCAGCCTCACCAGATTCCTGGCTGGCTGACTCGGCATGCACTTCACACATAGCATGGGATCGAGATATATTTATTAATTATACTCTCACACCAGGACATCAAATTTCCGGATTTGGAAAAACCCCTGGATTAGGATGTGGGACTATACAACTCGAGGCTACAGTGGAAAGGAAAACCTCGAAGATAACTCTGAAGAATGTTGTACACATGCCTGATGTGCCGTTCAATCTCATCTTGATCTCATGTGCCTTGGAAGTGGGAGCAGCAGTTCTATTTTCATCACACAGAGTCAAATTCCAAGCACCCGGTGGAACAATCATCATGGAAGGTCAGGCATCAAACCGATTGTTTGATATGAATGTTAAAGGTATTGCCAAACATGACAAAGCATACCCTGTCAAGCACGGGAGAACATGGGATGAATGGCATAGGATTTTTGGGCACATTCATATGAGGTCGGTGAAGATGCTGAAGGATAAAGGGATGGTGTTGGGGATGGAGGTGGATAGGACAGTGGAGCTGGCAGCGCAATGCAAGGTATGCATCATCGCAAAGCAGCATGTCCAACCTTTTCCCAAAAATGGCCACACCAAGATCAAAGAGATTGGAGATCTCACAGTCAGTGATCTATGGGGACTGGCATGCACTCAGGCCCCAGGGGGAGATCAGTATTTCATCATGTTCACAGATGGCAAGTCACGATGCACTATGACTTATTTTATGCAACAGAAATCAGAGGCGCTCACAAAATTCAAACAGTACAAGAGCTTTGTCAAGACTCAGACTAGTCACAAACTCAAAAAACTTCGCGTGGATGGAGGAGGGGATTTCTTAGCAAGGAGTTTAGGAAATATTTGTTGGACAACAGAATTCAATTGGATGTCACGACACCCCACTCACCATCGCAAAATGGAATTGCCGAACGATTAAACTGAATGCTAGTGGAGCATGGACGGGCCATGATCCATCAGCATGATCTCCCTTACTCACTTTGGAAGGAAGTGGTCGCTTACACAACTTATCTTAAAAATAGATCCCCAATGTGTGTGATCAAAGATCAGAAGGTGCCTGATGAAGTCTTCTGGGGAAAGAAGCTGAACATGTCGCACCTGGAGGAATTTGGCAAAATGTGCTGGGTTTTGCAGCAGGACGGGAAAAATTCCAAACTCGATCCCAAATCAAGGGAGTTTATTTTTGTGGGTGTAGCTGATGGTACAAAGGGGTACAGGTACTACAACACAAAACCCATCAAATTCTCACCTCTCGAAACGTGGTATTCAAAGTCGAGGGGGAGAAGTCACATGATGTGGAGATCACCCACCCTATACCGCTTGAGGGGGAGAGTGAAGGAGGCTAGCAGACATTGGGTGGAGAAGGGACTCAGGAGAATGGACCTGAAACAGAAACGCATCACACATCAATCACTCCATCAAAAATTCCAATACCTCAGGAACGATCAGCTCGCATCAATTCACAACCACTAGTTAATTATAGGATGTTGAACAACCCGAATTCCCACAGGCCAAAGGAATGGCGTCATCAGGTACTGGCAGTGGAGGATGGCTACATCACAGTTGATTATGCAATGATTGGGGTGATGCTCGAGGATGATCCGCTTTCGGTGAAGGAAGCCAAAGGGAGACCGGATTGGGAGAAGTGGAAGGTGGGGATGGATGCAGAGATGACACAGTTAACCAAATGAGGTACATTCAAATTGGTTGACTTACCATCAGACCGGCAGGCGATATCCAGTAAATGGGTATACCACATCAAATGCGATCACAAGGGGATGATCACGAAACACAAGGCGAGACTCGTGGCCAAAGGTTGCTCACAAATTCCAGGAATAGATTTTGTGGAAACCTTTGCACCCATCATGCAGCTGGAAACCTTCCGGCTATTAATAGCACTCACAACAAATTGGAACTTGTGATCCACGTGGTCGACGTCGTAGGCGCATACCTAAATGGGACCTTGGATGAGGTAATTTACATGCAGCAGCCTCCAGAGTATGATAATGGAACTGGGAGGGTATGTCAACTCTTGTGACCTCTCTATGGGCTAAAACAGGTGGGGTGGGCCTGGAACAAAGAGCTCAATCAGACCTTCCTCAAAATGGACTTCACGTGGCTGTATTCAGATCAATGTGTCTATATTAGGCACACTGATCAAGATTTGCTGATCACGTCAGTCCACATTGATGACATGACTATTCTTGAATCAGATATTGATGCCATCACAGATATGAAAGCCCAATTGCAGAAGTACTTCACCATCACAGATCTAGGGGAGGCGAAGCAGATAGTAGGATTGGAGTTGGATAGGGACATGGAGGCAGGTACCCTAAAAATTAAACAGACTCTATACATCAAGAGGGTCTTGTAAAAGTTCGGGATGGCAGATTCACACCCTGTTGGCACACCACTCGACCCGAACGTCAAACTGGTAAAGGTACCAAATGATGAACATCACAATATCCCCGAATATCGAAGCACCATAGGATCACTTATGTATGCAGCCATCGGCACACCACCCAACATCTCATTCGCAGTGCAGATGCTCAGCCAGTTCATGAGCAACCCCAGCCCTGCTCATTGGTCAGCCGTCAAGCACATTTTCTGATACCTAAACGGCACGCGTGACCTAGGGATCATTTATTCCAAAGGGGGAGAAGTCAAACCCCTGGCCTATTCGGATGCTGATTGGGGCGCCAACATGATTGACCAGAAATCTATTTCTGGCTATGTATTCCAAATGGCTAATGGCCCGATATCCTGGCAATCGAAAAAGCAGCCCACGGTGGCCCTCTCATCAATGGAGGCCGAGTACATGGCCGAGAGCCTGGCCGCATGACAGGTCATCTGGCTACGGACCCTTATGACTGAACTCAGCATCCCATACCCGGGACCTACCACACTCCACATCAATAACCAGGGCGCCATCAATTATTCTAACAATGCGATCAATCACGGCTGCACTAAACACATTGACATCCAACATCATTTCGTACGCGAAAAACTCGTCTCTAATGAGATGCAATTTCAGTACTGCGCAATGGATGACAACCTAGCCGACATATTCACCAAGGCCCTACCAAAGCCAAAACACAACAATCTGGTCAAACGGCTGGGAATGGCATAGGAGTCGAGGGGGAGTGTTGAGCGCTGGTCGATGGGAGCCGAACATGGCAACTCCAATGCTATACTTAGCACAGCCGAATAAGGAACGTTCGGGTGTGCACTGCTGTTTGTTTAGTTACCACCCCTCGCTTAGTTTAGTTTACAACGGGCAATGACCCAAAGTAGTATATATATTCTTGTACATAGTTATTGAACAACAAAACTAAAGTCACTCATTACATTGAGTCCTCTACTTCTCAACAAATAACCCATCAATGAGTTAGTGAGTGTTGAGGAGTAATTATGGACTTGAAAGAAAAAAAAATCCACAAGTCCTTTGAGAGGGAGTTTGAATCTGCCAAGCACTGCTGGAGGTAGGTAAAATACATTTTTACTTCATTTTTGGGATGATTGCATTTCAGAGCATTCACAGTAGCCATTTTTCACATCATTTTTTGGTCCATTCTGATCATCCTTCTGCCAAACACCCAAAAATGATCCAAAAATGAAGCTGAAAATGAGCCAAAAATGGCCCAAAAATGGCTACTGTGAACAACCCTAATGTAACAAGTCCAAGGCTTCACCACTGATTAAGAAAAACACTGCATGCAAATCCCTTTAATGTATCATCACTTTTTATGGCCTTCAAACATGTAGAAATAAATTGCTTACCATTTTCTCCACCAGAAGCAACCTCCACAACACATAAGAGTCTACACCAAATGCCAAAGATGAAGATGAAGGCAATGCTGAGCATGCAATTGATCTTCAATATCAAGATGATGATCTAGCATGGCCTGAACAAGAGATGGATTCTCAATACATAGGCATGACATGTGATGTGGAAGGAGAGCATGTTGGCCAGTTAAGTGAGGGGGCCATTGTGGAGGATGGTAGAGGTGCAGGGGAGTTAGAAGAGGTCATTGTCAATGCAATAGTGCAAAACACTGAGGATGATGAGAAAGATGTCCAAGTTGGACAGATGGTGACAGATGACAGCATGAGTTTTTCACTCTGAATGAGGTAAGTTGTGAAGCTCACCTGGAATGAACAGAATGAGCCAGCAGAGCCAATCATTCATGTGGGTGCAGAAAACTCTGCACAGGTGCCACTCATAATGACAAACTTGGTCAAGGACTCAATGTCCACAAGTTGCATAACAAATCAACCCAGAAAACACAGTGTGGTCTATGAGGACATCAGCAAAAATGTCCACACAAAGCATGGCTATGCAAATACTAGCAAGGGGTGCCTGGAGGGCTAGGCCCATGAGCCTCCTAACTGCCTTGCATAGCCATACATTGAAGTGCACTATACAGTGATTGTATCTATGCAAGCCTTGTGAACCTTGCATGGCTCACAAGGTCATACTAATTGTACTAGGCAGATTTCAATAGTCTATACAATAGTATTCTTGAATCACACATATTTCAAGCATGAAAGAACCATAACCATCCAGCAAAAACATAATACAAGTCAGAAGTAATAATAGCCTAATATACACTGAACAAGGTTAACCAAGCACAGGAAACCTTGACTGCCAGAGCACAATACCAATAGAAAAGGAAGCAAGTCGAGAGCACACAGCAAGGAGAAAGGCGAGCCAGGAGGGCAGAGGGGAAAGATGAGAGAAAAGAGCAAGCACACACAGCAGTCAACAATGAACCAAAGCTGCCCCTCACAGAGACTGTCTGACCCATTTTGAGGAATGAGCTGGATGCTTCCTCAGCAATAGAGATGAAGGTGTGTCATTATTAGTTTCATCCTCTTCATTGTCATGGTTGTTATCATCACTTTGAGGTCTTTGTTTGCCCTCTGAGCAAGATTTTCTAGCCATCAGTGGTGGCTCTGGTGCAGGGCAAGATATTCTGGCAATAGTGAGGAGGATCACTGGCAGCCTGACCCATCATGTTGTCACCTGATGTAGCTTCCTGATGGGTGCTGAACTTGATGAGTACCCATATGTTGAATGCTTTCAATTCACTTGAAAAAAAAGTCAGAAGTGGCACCAAAGAAAAATTTCAACTCACCTGGGACATTCCATGTTTGCCAGCACCATGTTTCATGGGATGCACCACTTGGGTTTGCTCTGCCTCATCATGCTGGTGCTCATGGTGATACATGCTGTTGTGTGCATTGATTTCCTTGGAGTCATGTTCTCCATCCAGCTCATCTTCCATGTAATCAAGGATGTTATCATCAATCTGAATCATGTCAGTGAAAAATCTGTCATGCACTATGCGATCATCTGCTTTGGAGCTCCATTGGGCAAATATTATTGACAGCATCGTTGTCACTACTAACAGGTTCATGTTGTTCAGCAGCCTTCTTTTGTTTCTTCAGACAATGTGTTAGTCCAGGGACCTGCCTAGAAGCATCATGATGAACAATTAGATATTATGCAATCAGGAAAGTTCACATGCACTTATCCCACCACACAAATGTCTCACATACCCATGGATGGTCAGGCCTTGACTCAAATAATGAATCAATGTTGTTAAACAGAGCCTCCTGGTCAACATCTCATAGTACTGGGTCCATTTCTCGATTGGACAGATCATAAACTGAGCCTAAGTACAAATGATCAGTGACTCAAATCACTTGACTTATTGTTAGTGAGGACAACTCACTTGAACTGTCATGTATGCAATTGTCCACGATGTTACCTCAGTGAGACCATGAAGCTGTGCTTTTGAAGGTTTTGAGTAGTGATGTCCAAGGCCCGGCCCAAAGCCCTGAAGCCCAGGCTGCTGAGCCCTTGAAGCCCAAGCTGAGCTGGGCCTTACTGAAGGCTTTCTAGGGCTCAAGGCTTGGCTTGTATTATTAGAAACCTGTGCCGAGCCCTGAAGCCGTGGCTTTCAAGTCGTGTTGACTTCATGTCATGTGCTGTAAGTTAATTGCATTTTTTTTTTGTCCATCATGGATCTATACAGTTCTTCAGCCACCATCAAACCATCTTCAAAAGGGAAGTCCTGCCCAATGGATTGCGCTGTCACTGCCATCATCACTTCAATGACAACAAATGCCAGTCTATCAGCACAATGCCCCAAAAGGGTATTGACAGCATCAGGAAAGCTTCTTGACACCTCAAATTCAGCAGCGCCAACACTCTCCTCCCACCGACAAGCAATTCTAGCAAAGTGAGCTGAGGATGCAGCAGCAGAAGCTGCTGAACAAAGCCCAACTTCAACTCCCCCCACTCCACTGATAACAGAAGCAATCAGCTCCGATCCAGATTCAGATTTAGAACATCAACAACCCTGTGAGAGTTTAGTGTTCAACATGCACTACAATTTCTCTACTAACAAACAACACTATAGGTAAAAAATCATGAGTGCACATAGTTCCCGATACAGATGATGATTATGATCCTTCGATTGAGGAGATCACACCTTCAATAAGGAGTACACCTAGGGCGAATTCGGAGCCAGGTGAGTTTTACCAACAGATGATCCATTCTCATCTGCAGGGATCACAATTTCTAAGTGCTGCAATCGACTCAATCCCAATATCATTGAAGCATTACAGTTCCTCAAGTGCATGTATTGTCGTGAACTCCTCTTCCGGGAAGAACCTAGCACAGTGCTTGAGGTGGAGGTAGTGTTTTAAGGTCCGGTTTGGTCCGGTTTTTTGACCCCCAAGAGGGGCAACCAGGACCACAACTGGTCCAAACCAACACTTAAATTACAAGGACCACAACCAGACTGATGAGAACCAGTCCACATCAGTCCAGTTGCCCTCAGAAAACCAGTTGCCACCGGTTTTTACCAGCAAATTTCATCTCTAACTAAAATTTACCATATATTTTAAAAAACTAAGTACATAGCACACTGCAAGCAGGTGCTTGCAGCGGTGATAGGTTGATAATAGAAGATAAAAAAGAAAAGAAAAAAGAAAGAAAGAAAAAGAAAAAGAAAAACAACAGCCCCACCTCACATTGTAGCATGAGTGGGGCATCATATGTAGTTCGTTGGCCCCCCCTGCTCGTTCGTTGGCCCCCCTCTTGTCATTCGCTGGCCCCCTCCTGCTTGCCTTGTCGTTCATTCCCCCCCCCCTCTTGTTCACATTGTTGTTCATTGGCCACCCCTCCTGCTCACATTTGTCAGCCCCTCTTGTTCATGTTGTCATTCGTCAGCCTCTGGTGGTGCTGGGTGATGTGGTGCCATTTGTCATCAGCACCTCATTGCCCCCTACGAGCACTGGCTCGCAGGCAGGATGGTGGCACTGTGTGACGTGGCATACGTCATTAAGAATCTAAAAACAGAATACAAAACTTAGTTAGTAATCATAAGAAATCCATCATAAAAAATCATACTCATCGTTTGGGCCTACTTTGCAGGTGGGGTGGTGATAACGGCATATCTGTTGTTGTCATTGTTGTCAGCATCAGCTGGCGTCAGTGTCGTGGGAGCACGGGGGTGACATCATCATCAAAAGGTAAGAATCTAAAAAAGAAGATTATTAGTTAGTAAAAAAGAACAAGTTAACAATTAGAAAGCATACCTGAGGCCCAAACGACAACTAGTTTGTCATTTGGGTGCACTTTCCAGTCATCCAGCAAGATGTTTTTGAGGTAGGTGGTGTGGGTGGTAGAGATGCAGTGTTGTGTGGTCATGGGAGTTGTTTGAATAGTGGTGCCACTTTTTTTTTGGGAGCAACAAGCATGACCAAATGGTCCATGTACAGCCACAGGGTATATAAGCACTCATGAAATGAGTACTTTCTGCCCCCAGGGTTCCCATTGCCCTTTTGTCTACTCGTAATGTAAGTATAATTAGTATATATTAGTTATATTTCTCAAACACACTTCATAAGTTTAGCTGAGTAGTAGAGGCTATATAGTACTGTGAGAAGACCGGTTGCAACCAATTGCAACCGGTTTTCAAATGGTTTTTAATTATTTTCAAATAGAGGCAACTGGCAACTGAACCGCCCTCAAAACTGAGCAACCGCAACTGACAGTTCAGTTGCTTTTGGTTGGGTTGGGTTGGGTTTCAGTTTTTTTTCCAGTTCTATGAACTGGACCTTTAAACACTAGGTGGAGGGGTATGACGACCTTCAGGGAGCTGGGGAGAGTGATCTTCACAATGCAGAACAGGTGGGCTGGGATGGGTTGGTTGAGGATCTTCCTGATGATGAGGGCTTTGTCGATCATGATGAAGATGATGTATTTGTGCAAGATGTATTGTAGGGGCTCTGTAGACTAATTTTGCTGTGATCTTCACTAATAAGCCCAGGCCTGAGCCCAGCCTGAGCCCTTAACTAGGGCTTGGCTCATGTCCTATCCAAGCCTGAGCCTGGTCAAGCCGAGCCCAAGCCCAGGCTTTCGAGCTGAGCTGGGCCCTATACATCACTAGTTTTGAGGCTTGAGTGTGTTTTGAAATCGCAGATAAGGGGCCCATGAAAATATGTCAATAAACCTGGCTCAGGGGATGGATGGTTGAAATGAGCAAGATTTAAGGATCAAATATACTCGCATGAACGAGAAAATAACCTTTGCATAGTCCTTTTTCAGGTCACTTCTTGTTGTACTCATCTTCATCATACATGAACGATGGCCATTTTGATGCCTTGATTTTGATCTGGCTGTCATCGACCCTTGTCATAAATGATCTGTAAGGGAAGAAAGTAATCATATAGCAAGGGAATATGATCATTAAAAGCTTACATTGGGTCTGCATTGAATCCCTCCAACCTTTTCATTGAACATAAAAGCTGCACTGTAGACACATGGTTACAAATGTATGGAAGGGCATCATATCTAATGCTGCCTGTATCCTCTTGATGCACTGCACTTGTGGCTGCACTCATCTGTATGAATGGTAATCCGATCATTTTGATGTGATCTGGTACACATATACTCACTCACCTTTGCAACAAACAACTCCAATAGCATTGGATCCTTCAGTGATACTAAACACAACTATCAGTGGGTATTCAAGTACATGCATAATGCCAATGGACTTGTACTTACTTGTGCTCATCTAGGCCAAGCTCCTCTGAGAGACCAGCATAAAAGATCTGTGATATGCTCATAAATGGATGCACTCCACATGCAATCCACATGGTGACATATGTAGGCTTTCATAGGATCCTTGCTGATAATCTCTTGTCAGTCATGATCTCATAAATCACAGCAGAGGTAACAAACCTGGATTTTGGGATTTGCCCCAGCTTAAAAAGGTTGACAACCATACAAGTATTGGAAGACAAAGACTCAGGTTGGGATTGAGTGGGGGGCATGGTGGCAAGAACAGTGAGAGAGTTGTTCAATTTATTGATTGAGCATTGTATCAAGTCACATGATCTTTGTGTTGACGTGTCACATCGTTGAATGTATTGCTTCTCTACTTGTTAATCTGTTATTTTAATATTTATCATGGCCATGATTAGCTGTCCAGGATGCAAGAAGACATTCTCTACTCATGGTGGTCTATCCATGCACAAATGATACTGAAAACACAAGATCACTGCCTTTTCAAAAAGAATTCTTGAGCAACAGGATCTACAACTTGGAGAATCAGCAAGAAAGTGCCAGAGACTCAGAGTAGATCCAGTTGAGGTTTCTCAGGCCAAAAGTTAGAAATAGAGGGAGAGGAAGAGTCAGCACAGGAAGGCAAAGTAGAGTTTGAGGTAGATGTGCCAGTGAGTTGTGCATTGCCATGTATAAATTTCATGGTTGACAGTAATGGTCCCTGCACATATTAAGCAGAGAGATCCCACTCCTCCACCATGACCCTCTGGCTGTCCATTTCATGCTATTCACATGCTGAAATGTTACTGTGATGAGCTTCCACCCCAACCACCTCTGATTTCTCCTGCCAAGCATAGCCCTAAGTCTTTGGATGTACCAGAAACCCATGCACACACCATGGAAGCAAATAGTTACAGCATATACCATGTCTATCCCCAAGGACCCCCATCCTACACTCCTGATGAACTCTATTCTTTGCAAAACATTTCAGACTCGCCTGCTTTTGTGAAGGATTTTGTTACACTGGAACCTTGAAGCTGGTGGTCTCCACTAGCCTCATCTCTAGAGGCTCTTCAATCAAGCTTTTTCACGCTGTTTCTGAATGCATCTGTATTTTGTCTGATGATGTGGTTCTATAGTGGCTCCAATTTAAAATCTTTGGGAGAGTTTGACAAGCTTGTACATAATGTAATTCTAGCAGAGGACTTCAAGGCTGAGGACTTTGTAGGATTTAGTGCTGCTCAGGAATCTGAGCGACTTGACAAAGACACAAATGGGCCTGGATCTCGTCTTGCTTCAGCAGATGGCTGGATTGAAACCTCAGTAGATATCTCACTACCTGCAGATGGAGTCAAGCACAAAATGGAAGTGAATGGCCCTCAATTCACTGTCCCTGGATTATCTTATTGACATCCACTTGAGGTGCTCAAGACTGCATTTCAGGAAGATGCTGCAGAGGATTTCCACTTCCGAGTCTTCCCACACCAGATGTACTGGAAGCCCTCACCTGATTCACCCCCAGAACATATCTACTCTGAGTTATACATGGCTGACTCATTCATCAATGAACATCAGAAGATTTGGAGCCAACCACATGAACTTGGCTGACAGTCAACTTGAGACAGTTGTTGCTGCAATCATGCTTTGGTCTGATTTGACACATCTGACTAGCTTTGGTAATGCTTCACTCTGGCTGATATATATGTTTTTGGTAACCTCTCCAAATATATCTGTGCAAAACCAATGTCATCATTTAGCATATATTCCAAAGGTTTGCTACTGGTCAATTAATTTGTGTGAACCAAAATTAACCAAGACCACAGCATATTCTCAGCTAGTTGATACAATTCAAGATGTTCATTGTGCAAAGTTTGGGAAATCTGCCATGGCTGTGGTGCTAACCCATTGCAAATGTGAACTTATGCATGCAAGATGGACATTACTACTTGATGAAGAGTTTATGCATGCCTATGTGCACAGCATTGTGATGGAATGTATTGACAGCATAATGCACTGCTTTTTCCTTGCTTCTTTATTTATTCAGCTGACTATCCTGAAAAGTAAGCAGTTCTTGGTCTAGTCATGGACGAACTTTCACCATTAGATAGGATTCTCTTGGCATGTATCAAATACCTTGGGAAACATCCTTGTTGATGATGTCTGGTTTGTAAAATTGACATCCCTGAGCTAGGAAGTAAGCATGATCAACAACAACAAGTGGCTGGAAAGTGAAAAGATGACAATGCATGCAGAAAGGAAATTGAGCAGGTGGGCAAATGGATCTATCAGGATGGAATGGCTATTACTAGCATATATGTGGACAGAATCCTTGGACCCAAGTCCTTGTTCCCAACTCGAGTAGGTCACTAGCTGATTTTTGATTGCTTGAAAGTCTAAAGTATCCACTAGAATGCATTCTCACAGAAACTACAACAACACAGTTTTCAATTCCATTCTTTATCATATTTGTACCCAATCTTCTGCATGAGTTTGAACTCAGAGTATGGAATGCAGTATTCACGCATCTAATGCATATTTTGTATGCTTGTGGAGGAGACAATATCCAGGTACTGAATGAGAGGTATTTTTAAGTATTATCTTCAGTGTTTGAAGTGCTAACAATGTCTAGATACTGTCAAGTCCCCACATTTGGATGTGATACTATTCAAAAATTCAGCAAAAATGCATCAGCAATGAAAAACTTGCTGCAGAAGATTTTGCAGCCTATTCAGTCAAAATCGACGGTCTATCCGTTCCATCCGAGGGATGGAATTCCACGATAT
>QLOK01001202.1:0-33026 GCA_003313805.1 Tricholoma flavovirens
GGACTCCTTGAGGGTAGCACAGGAGGGAAGAGTGCCAGGAATGGTGGTCGAAGCTGCTAGCGAGACAATCATCAAAGTTTGACACAAAACAGATAAAAAATGGCCGAGAACCAGCACTCGGCGGAACTCAGCTTCTCAGGTCCCACAACCAAATCGGATCAAAATGCCCTGCATCATCAATCAAACGGGCAGTGTTTCTGATCGAAACACATCAACAGCTTGGAAATCAATGTAGGCCTAGCCCTAGGTACGTTTTATCCGTTTTTGCTTTACATTATGTCCTGTAGTGTCCAGGTTCTGATATAGAAGCCACTGACCGAGTACCTAGGGTGGCCGACTTCCTGACCGGCCACAGTAGCAGCGGAATTGGGCAGGAGCAATAATAATATCTCCATCAGTTTTGAGTATTTTGGCTAGAGGAATAAGAAATCGGACTATTTTCTGAAGCTGAGTTTCGGTTGTACAAAAGTAGTGGTGACTAAGTGCACAGCACCATAAACACATTGATCGTATTCATGATGTCAAAGTGTACTTTTGGGAGCGAGCATGCCCATCCTTTTTGGTTACATTCAATGTGATGCATTCTGAAGTGCCATCCATTTCTGAGTTGGATGTGTGCATAGCACCAGAATTCTTTTGACATCCACAAAATCCCTACCCAAAATGTCATGTGATAACATCACGTGAAATATTTTACCGGTAAATTACTGGTAAATTACAGCTGCTCACCTGTAATTTACTGGTAATTTACCGGGCTGGAATATTTTCCGCAACAACCCTACTCTGCGCTCAGACTACTTCGCAACACGTGCATTGTTTGTGTCACGTGATTGCACTCTGGCGTTCAAGTTCACTGCAGTTGCTGGCAGGAGCTACTAAGTACTGATCTGTGACGTCGACTCGGCCTGGTATGTCTTCCCAAACATACACAGAGGCCTGGCTTCCAGGTCCACAATCCACTCAATTCTATACCCGAACGTACGATAGCACGAATGGTGATGCCAAAGCTGTTATTGTATTCATTCATGGATTTGCGGAACATATCGGCCGCTATACCCATTTCCACCCCCTTCTAGCTGAACATGGCATAGCCGTATTTGCATTTGATCAGCGAGGGTTTGGAAAGACAGCACAAGATGAAGGACGAAAGAGCAAAGATAGCTCTTATGGGAAGACCTCATGGAATGAACAAATGGCTGACATTGAGTGGGCATTAGGATATGCGAAGGAAGGGTTTCCCGGTTTGCCTGTTTTCTTGATGGGCCATTCCATGGTGGGTTAAGCCTCAAATACAAATTCGAGCAAGCTGAACAGACGTGGCTGTTAGGGGGGAGGTGAAGTTCTAGGCTTTCCGACGCAGGGTCAGAAATCTTCCCGCTATGCAACTATAACTTCCTTGGCCGGTGTCATTTCTACGAGTCCACTCATTGAGCAAGCGAGCCCTGCTCCTAAACTATTGCGCTGGGCAGGTGGGATAGCGTCGATCTTTGCTCCAAATATGTCTGTTCCTGCCCCCGTCAATTCCGCCGTGCGTATTTTTTTTCGCGACATTGTTTATTAGAAGCTCAGGCTCTACAACTCAAAATGTTCACAGGATCTCTCTCACGACTCAAAGTCCAATGATGCGTATATGAACGACCCACTCATCAAGCCCACAGGAACTCTCCGTGGTTTGCATGATATGTTGTCACGAGTGAGTCTTTAATATGCTACTGACTGTCCACCTCTTATCGGCCGTCATTCAGGGGGAGGCGCTCTTGCAGAGTCGCTACCGAGACTGGCCCGAAAGCATTCCTGTAACTTGATACACGTGTACCTTTATCACAGCAGCATACTCATACAATTTGCAGGTACGCTTATTTCACGGGACGGGTGACAAGGTTTACTGCTTTGTTCTGGTTACCGTTCCATTACTGACTTGCACCCGGTTATTAGGTAACGTCCTACAAGGCAACACAGATGTTCCATGACAAAATCAAAGCGAGTGGGAAGGAAATATTGTTGTATGAGGTATGCGGCTTTCTCGTAGATCCAATTGATTTATAACAAATTGCAGGGAGCATTTCATGAACTACAGCATGAACCCGATGGGGTGAAGGAGAAACTAGCCCGTGATGTTGTTGTCTTCGTAAATGCTCATCTTCTCAGTGAAAATACTACGAACGTAGAACGATCAAAACTGTGATTCTGTCGATTATGATACCCTTGTTCGCTTTTCAATAAGAGCTCATTCATGCCGAAAGAATGTTGCGAAACGAATGAGATGATGTAATTTGTGCTCTAGTACCCTCCTGCACCCGGTGCGGCATCCCCTTCCCTCTTCAGCCTTAGCAAAACTTCTTTGAATCTCGCCAAGTCGGTCGTGCCAGCTCCAGTTCTCGCAACGGTCTTGCTTTGAGAATTCTGGAGCTCGACCAGGTCACATATTCGTTCCCATGTCGTTCCAGATGAGAGGGAAGCAGACATATTTGCAAGGTATTCTGCTTCTTGATCCCTGGAATAGAAATCAAATTCATTCGCAACGCAGTGAACACGAAAAATAAACGTACTTGTTATTCCTGATATTCCCTTCTTTCTTTTTCGCATAGTCTTCATAAAATTCGTCGATTGAACGTTCCGCTTTTGAAATTATTTCTTGGCGTCGTGCTTTGGACGCCTCATCACGAGCCTTAATCTCGGCTTCTTGTTTATCACGCCAATCTCTGAATAAAGCAGTCGTGAATTCCTCGTACTGCGAGAAAGGGGTTGGTGATACGTACTTGATGACTTGGGGTTCATCTTCGTCGATGGGTCGGTTCAGGATCGGAGTCGATGAAAATGCAGACAGCTGAGGTCGTGGGGCAAAGGTTGCACCGAAGGATGGTTGCTGCTGAAGTGAGGATTGGTGCGGCTGTGCACGGTGTCAGTGCTCGAGTCGATTTCTGTAATGTGGGCGGCCCTTGTGCTGGCCACTATCTTAAATATCTTCAACTCACCTGACCCACATCAATATCTGGGAAGTCAATTTCAAACTTCTCAATCTCATCGTCCCCTGTGACCTTCACGACAGTGTCCTGGTATATATGTGGACTGTCGAACTCGTCAAATGAGAAACCAGACCCGTTGCTCTTTACAACCGCTGGAGGGAGTTGCGAAGGTATAGGAATGTCGCCTTCCCCGTCAAGTGAAATATCAGGGAAAGCAGACGCAGCGCGGTCGAAGTCGATCTCATCTGCTCCAGATTGAAAAAAGTCGGTCATGGTGTGTTGGCAGAGCGAAATGAATGGATGTAACCGTGCGAAGATTATAAAACTTTCTATCATAGTACTACTAGTACTAGTAGTATGCCCCTCAATATTCCTGGTCTCTTGGTCCCCTTTCAACTCTTTATCAATCCACGCGTTATCCTACCAGGCTTGGTGGTGAAAGGTACAGTATCATTGCTATACACTATCCGCTCTCTCCCGGATCATATACACACAGTAAGATATTCGACACATTGATTTTACAGCACTTCGTAAGGCTGGATACCGAGGCGCTATCTTTGACAAAGATAACTGCCTTGTTCGTTCATCGTTTAGAGCATGCAATAATATTTTCTAACACTTCTTGCAATAGACACTTCCCCACAAGGACACGGTTGTACCTGAAATACAGGCTAGTCAGCAACTTTATCAAGGGTTCTGAGGCTGATCTCTCAGCTTGTGCAGGACGCATGGAATCATTGCAGAAAAACTTTTGGTGAGGGCAACGTTCTCATTGTGAGTAATTCTGCTGGTACCCGGATGGATCCAGGAGGCATACAGGTGTACCCTTTCTCCTTGTGTTCATAACGATCACAGCTAATCATATCGTAGTCCGAATCAGTTACTTTCCACACTTCTGTCCCTGTTCTCCGGCACAACTCTCTTAAACCAGCGTATTCATGTATCGCAACAATTATCGGGTACTTTTCATCTCTCAAGTTTCCAATACGCGCCGAGGAGATGATCGTTGTGGGTGATCGCGTTTTCACGGATGTGGTGATGGCAAACCGTATGCGAGGTGGAATTGGATTCAGCAACATGATTCGTACCGTCACTGATTATAAAACAGAGCAGGGGACGGAGCCTTGTCAACCGAACGGGCCATTAGCCATCTGGACGACTCGTATCTGGCAGAAAGAAGCAATGGGAATGAGGTGGTTCGAAAGAAAATTGGTCGGGGTTGTGAAACGGTGGACGGAAGATGCAAAAGGCAATGATCCTGACACTACTCAATTTGTTAGGGAGTTTGAGGAGGCAGAGCCGCTGAGGACTGGCGGTACCGTGACTGGGCTGTTCAGGAGAATCAACAGGACTCGATAGAGTATTTAATTTCAATTCAGTCAGCTCGCTAGCTCCACAGTTGATTTGAGCTGACGTCGAGCTATCATGCATATATCATGGCTAGATTGAAATAATCATTGTGTTCACTTCTGTTCCCACTTCAAGATGCTATACTATCTCAAGATCCCATTAGTGATGAGATATTACAGCAGCAGGAAAGGGGTTACATGCAAGTTACAACTTGAAAGAGCGCCAAATTCAATGGCAGTTTTTTTCTTTCAAATGAGTTTAGGATATGACACCGATATAAATGTCAAATCGCTTGAACTCAGTGATAAGATAAGAATTTATTTGATAACTTTAACTTCAAGCCACTGCCTGTAGCCAGATAACGAATTAGTAGATGACAGTCCATCTGCTTCAATTGTGATCATGAACTCCGACAAGCTAGTATCAAGCAAACCTCTCTTTCCTTCCATCGGTTCACTCGCCGACCAAACCGACAATTCACAAGAACCGGTTTCTGCCCATGTATCGGATGCAACGGAAGACAAGGTTGTGCAGGAGATTGAATCATTATGCATGAAATGTGGCGAACAGGTGCGTCACCTAGTTAGTATGGACGTTCCCCTTATCTCTCAATCTAGTAGGGTGCTACGCGTCTGATGCTTACTTCCATTCCCTACTTTCGCGAAGTCATTGTCATGTCATTCCGATGTGAACACTGCGGTACTACCAATAATGAGATTCAGTCAGCTGGAGCCATTCAACGTGTGTCCTGGTTTCTGTATGTATCGCTGATTACCAACATGTCATTATAGTCGAAGGTTCTCATTACACCGTCCGAGTACTCGCGCGATCAGACCTGGATCGCCAAATCGTCCGATCCCCTACCTGCGAAATAATGATCCCAGAATACGAGCTCACCCTCCCGTCAACTACCCGTGGTCGATTAACAACAGTAGAGGGACTCATACGTGATGTTATATCAGACCTCAGCATGGACCAACCGCTCAGACGCAACCAGGATGAGGACGGATACACGAAGATCCAGAGTCTGATAGACAAGCTGTCGGAAATCTTCAACGAGGATGAAGATAAAATAACTGCTAACGAGCCCTTTCCAGCTTTCACGATCAAGCTGGACGACCCTGCGGGGAATTCTTGGATCGAGTTCATAGGGAGCATGGCAGATCCAAAATGGAATATGAGAACATACCCGCGTACTCATCAGCACGATGTTGCATTAGGACTTGTAGCAGCTGATGACCAGCAGCAACCCCGGGACTTGAGTTCAGAACTAGCATCTAAAGGCGGGGAAGTCTCAAGCCTAGACCCCGTTGCAGCAGACGAGGTTTTTGTTTTCCCCGGGCATTGTTCAAGTTGTGGAAATCCACTTGATACTTTGATGAAGAAAGTCAACATCCCATACTTCAAGGTCAGTTATAGTGTTTCCATCTTCACTGATAGCTCACCGACCACATTTCGGATGGGTAGGATATACTAATCATGTCGACAAATTGCGAGCGATGTGGATACCGTGACAACGAGGTAAAATCCGGTACAGCCATATCAGAGAAAGGCAAACGGATCATACTGAAGGTCGAAGACCGCGAGGACCTAAGTCGTGATGTTCTAAAGGTCATTATCTCAATTATTCTATGAATTTCGATTTACAAACTATCTGTTGTTTTAATAGAGCGAAACAGCAGGCCTAAGCGTTCCGGAAATCGAGCTCACACTGCAACACGGCACATTAGGCGGTCGTTTCACAACGCTAGAAGGAATCCTCAACCAGGTCTATGAGGAACTTAGCGAAAAAGTATTTGCATCCAGTGATGCATCTCACCCCGACGACAAACGATCGTTCGAATTATTCCTCAAAAAATTGAAAGAGGTTAGACTTCGCCGCTGCTTTCATCTCTCTGACTTAATACTTTCTTCAAGGTCAAAAATGTCGAGCGTCCGTTTACCGTGATTTTAGATGACCCACTTGCAAACTCCTATATTCAGAACCTCTACGCTCCAGATCCTGACCCTTATATGACCGTTGAGTGGTACGAGAGGTCTTGGGAGCAAAACGAGGACCTTGGTCTAAACGATATCCAGGTGGAGGGGTATGAGGCCGGAGCACGGCTTGAGGAGAACTCTGAAGAAAATGTAGAGCACCGTTAATATAAATATAAGTATCAAGTATCAACATGTAGGTAACTAGTGGCATCTGTTCCTACGGAGAGGCTACTGAGTGCACCAGTGAATACTAGGCCGGAGCTTTGCGTGAAATTTGCCGGCGGTCATCCGAGTCGCGGTCGCTCAGGCTGTCAATCACTAAGTTCATTCATCGTCTGACACCGAGGAGGTCGTTGGAGGATCAGAATTCCTCAGACTCGGACATGTTACGGTTCTATTCCTGCTCAATTTTGAGGCAGGCTACGCAAGTCCTTCCAAAACCTTGTCATCTCAGGCATTACTCGGCTTTACCCAACGTGACATGGAGATACAGTCCAACATGGCACCCGCCAACGCTTCCATCACCGTCTTATGCTAGATCATACTCAACATCTTCGCAGGGTGCAGATGTCCCCACCCCTACTCCAAAGCGGTCGGATTGGTCTTTTAGGTCCCTCTCGGGCTTCAAGAAACCTCCCAAGTCTGCGTCGTCATTCTGGAAGATCGTCTCTCTTGCACAGCCTGAACGAAAACCATTACTCATAGCAGTAGGGTTGCTACTGGTCTCATCCTCCGTCTCCATGAGTATTCCCTTCACGATCGGAAAGTTAATCGACTTTTTCTCTTCAACCACTCCCGTACGTCGCATTACCTTGCGGATAATCCAACCACAAAGCCATTCCACAGCAAATTCCGCTGGGGCTCTCTGCTTGGCAAGCTTCAGGCGTCCTCTTACTACTTTTCACTACTGGTGCCTTCGCAAACGCTGGGCGTTCCTTACTGATGCGGATGGCAGGTCGGTACTACGATGGATAAACCTATTCATCTCTGGCATCTCGTGCTCACACACTACCAGGGCAGAGAATAGTTGCACGGCTCCGCGAGCGCACCTACGCGGCTGCTCTCAGGCAAGAAGTAGAATTTGTTGAACGTGGCGAGGGTGATGTTCTGAGTCGGCTCAGTGTTGATACTAGTATTGTCGGTGAAAGGTTTCATAGCACCTCCCTCGCAGCTGTTACCCTATGTTCATATGTTATTGCAGTGTCACTCAGAACCTATCCGACGGGTTACGCTCAATTGTCATGTCTTCCGTCGGTTGTGAGTGTCTCGTCTGTTCTTCCATCATCTTTCACATCAACTCTTCCCAAGTGGGTGCGATGTTCTACCTCTCGCCCACGCTCACTCTCTTGATGCTGGCTGTTGTGCCTCCTGTCTCTCTTGCTGCCGTGCGTTTATAGCATACTTTCATCTCCAGCGTTCTTATGTGTTTTCAGTTTTTCTATGGCCGATACCTAAAACAGCTTTCAAATCGAACACAAGAGGCCGTCGGAGAAATGACCAAGGTTATGACCCTCCGTCAGTCTTGAATTGCCAAGCTGAATTAACTGAGTAGGTAGCGACCGAGGCCCTATCGGCCCTACGTACTGTACAAGCTTTCAATGCCAATCCTCAAGAGGAAAAAAAATTTCATGATAAGGTTACTAATATACTTGCCCTTGCAAGAAAGGAAGCCATAGCCAGCGGCATATTCTTCGGAAGCACGGGCTGGAGTGGTAATGTCACAATACTGGCATTACTTGGTTATGGCACGTCGCATTACATTAAGGCTCAGTATATGGGCACTGACATCTTCTGCAGGTGGCACACTGGTTTCACACGGAGACATCTCTGTTGGTGATTTGACCAGCCTCCTGCTGTATACTGTCTACGTCGGTAGCGGTTTACAGATGCTGACGTACGTCACTCCTGTGATTTGTTTGCTCCTAGCTCATTGATGCCATTCAGGTCATTCTTTGTGAGTAATTGTCACTCTGTAGTATCTTAGGTTCTAAGAATGTACGTGTTAGTCATCTATCATGCGTGGAATTGGTGCTGGAACTCGCATTTTTGAACTTTTGGATCGCACTCCCGCCATTCCCTACAATGTGGGTGTTGATGTCGGTAGCACTCGTCGCGGGCCAGTCAAATTTGAAGCCATCCACTTTGAGTATCCCAGCCGTAGAGGCGTGGAGATCTTGAAGGACTTCAACCTTGAAGTCGGTGTTGGGGAGAGTGTTGCAATTGTGTAAGTCTCAAGTTCACTTGTACAAAGAGTCTGCCGACTTACGAAGCCCAAAATCACAGAGGAAAAAGCGGCAGCGGCAAATCCTCAATTCATTCCATTCTCTTGCGGTATTATGATCCCCTGAAAGGTAAAGTAACATTTGACGGACAAGGTACTTCTGTAACCTGCGAGAATGTTCATAGTATACATTGACTCGTTTGTTTTATAGACATCAGAGAGTTCAGCACTTCATCTTGGCGTCAGATCATTGGTGTCGTACCCCAGGATCCAGTGTTATTTACTGGGACAATCGCATCGAATATTGCTTTCGGAAATCACGATGCTACTCGTGAACAGATTGAGAATGCTGCACGAGAGGCAAACTGCGAATTCGTGTGGGGTATGCCACAGGGTCTTGACACTGAGAGTGGGTCTCCACGTCTTATCTTATACGCACTGACATGACGACTTGAAGTTGGACGTCTGAGCTTGAGCGGCGGACAGCGGCAAAGACTTGCCATTGCACGCGCGCTTCTCAAGAAACCAGCCATTCTGGCCCTTGACGAAGCAACAAGTTCCTTGGATGCTACGTCTGAGCGTAGAGTATGTGACACACTTGTCAGGAATCATCTCAGTTTGACCCCCCGTGCGTAGGTCAATGATGCTGTGGATAAGATTCTGGAATCACGACAGACCACATGTGTATTTGTTGCTCATCGGTTATCCACCATCGCGAGGGCGGAGCGGATAGTTGTTTTAGAAGGTGCGTGTTTCTCTAGTTCTCTAGCAATTCTCCTAACATATTGGCCTCTAGATGGCCAGATCACAGAGTCTGGCACGTATCATCAACTGGTTAGCTTCATTAATTGAATTTGCTGGTATAACCCTGAATAATCACTCGACTCATGGTCAGGTCAACCGTGAAAACTCACGCTTTCGGGTGCTCATGGCTGCCCAGCTGAATGCAGTAGCCGGCGACAATCGCCGTGCTGATGACACTGAGGAGCGAGATCAAGTCAGCAATGCTCCACCTTTACCGCTATCGTAATTTATTACGCTAGATTAGTATGTCTGCGATCAACTTCTCTGCAACTGTATAACACTTATACTCCTAGCAGTATTCTATATCTACGATTTACAATTATTAGACTATACGAATGAATCTCCCACTCGTGCTCGGATGACAGTTCGGAGTGATTTGCTGAACATGATTATCTAACACGTTGGTGCCTCATGTGTTCAAGCATAAAGTATACAGCGCCTCGTTTGGACGGGGTTCCCTCATTCTAATATTGAAATCTCACAATTACTACTTGCGACAGCATCAAATGGAACCCTTGACTCCTGATAGTTCGCCCTCCTGCGGGGTAGCTTTTCCGCTTACCAACGCCGTCAATCTTGCACCAATGAAAGAGCTACTTGGAAATATGACAGAAGCATCAGGATCATTGGGCGTGCGGTTTCATTCATACTACGACTCATCCGTTTTTCAGGTCTGATTGGACTCGCTAGAGCATATTTGGCGAGTTACAGAAACAAATGATAACGATTGCGATCCAGGGGGATCCACAGACGACGCAAGCAAGCAGTGGGTAAGTTATCTCTGTTCTCAGGATTTGGCAGACTGTGGGCCACATCATCCGAGTCCTAGCCTTCTTGCCCAAATGGAAGAACAAGAGCGAATCCACGAGGACGGAATTGCCGAGATACATTGTCAGTGCTTAGCGTTAATATATTTGTTTGATGCTCATAACGTCTTAAGTCATTCTCAACAAATATCTCCAGAAACAATCTTTTGATCACTTGAAAGAACAAGGTCGCATGCCTAAAGCATCCTTTGTTTGCCTTCACTGATGACCCAACAGCACAACGAGAGATTGACCAAGAAATCGATGAACTCGTACGAGAGCAAGTAGCGCTTTGCTTAGAAGAATATGTATCTCAAAAATTACAAGACGAGGTCGCAAGGCACCAGTGTGAATTGGAAAATCTTAGTTTGCAACTGCACAACTCGTAGGTGCTGCAATGCTAGCCAGCAACCCGGATCTAACTTCCTACGCGTTTGCAGAGAAAGTCGTCGGGCCAATTCATCACTCCGATTCAATCACCCAGACGATGTACTGCATATGATTTATCAACCGAATGGAACAGTGAGTGCCCACTTCCCGAAACGCCTCACAGATCTCTCCAATCTGGACGGTGTGGTTCTCGAATATTAAAAACCCTCATCGGTGTATTGATAATAAACATCAGCAGAAACATGTAGGGCTTTGATGCTCGACTACGAGCTTCCGGTGTCAGAAGCGAGAGATCGAAATCTTAATCTGTTCATGCGGTTTTGTGGTATCAGTTATCAGGTGGTGTGTCTCTCGATATATCCTTGCATCTAGCTATACGACCCAATATCGTGTCTCCAGGTCCGATAAGGCATATAGATCATGTTTCAAAGTCTTCAGATCGAAACTATCTATGTCAGAGCCCGCCCCCTCACGTTCCAGTATTCTCTGCTTATCTATAATCAGTAGTGTAAGATTTTCATTTACACGATATAATACCTACCCTTACGCAAGCTTATGTATTACGACCTTCAAGTTCAAATTCACCCGTTACAATGAACGGAAACTTGAAGCATATTTACTTAGGTGGTCAGAAAAATCCCTGACAGATACACGTTGACTCGTAACCGTCTGTCGTAATACATGTAAGGTGCTAAACTGTGGTAGGCAACAGTTGCTCGCCTTACATGTTTGTACGACATGACGAGTCCAAGCTTTTGAAGATCATGATTGCTCGGATTGACCACGTGACTTAATAATTGTTCAAATCCCATGGTAAAAGCTCAAAAATCATGCGTGCAGCCTCAGGCTATGCAACCCGTCTTTGGCATACATTGCCTGGCGCTCATTCCGTGCTCACAGAAATGAGGCCCCCGGTTTTCCAGCGTATTCCCCCGTGGTGGGCTCGGTGGACTCTGGGCCTAATTGCCTGCGACATCTTCATGACGTTTGTTCATCACGATATGTATAGTTCTATGTCATTTATCTGACATTGTGTGCAAGGGGTTCCGCAATAGAACTCACATGGAATCATTGGTCAACCCCTGTCTCTGACTTGGAAATCAGTCCGTCACTAGAGTGTCGAAACGCGTCATCATCGGCTCTGAGTTGGGACAATTATACCCTGCGGCCTGGTTGGCAACGATTAGCCCTATGCATAGCTCATCTTGGGTTCGGTTCTGGCCTCGTAGCTGCACTTCTTGTCGCTCAAACTCGCTTCGTGCGAACGCTTGACATTCTTCCGCCTAGGATTCCCACAGAAAACAGACACGTTTTCGTTCAGTGTGCCCATGACTTCAAAAACAAGGGAATGACTTTTCCTTTGAACAAGTGTTTGCTAGAAGAAGGAAGGGACAATACAGAGATGATTTTGAGGGTGGCTGGCAAGCGGGGTCATTGGTATATTGGGCTGAATGATGCTATTATCCATGGACGACGGTTATCTACTGAGAAGGCCCGATCAGCCATCCTGGCTGACTGGGGTGGAAAGAGCGTTGGAAGATGGACAATGCCCAAGGATAATCGTTGGAAGAGTGGACCCATGGGCAGGACATATTGACTGTATAATATTTAGTTATAATGCATACTATCATTGACCCAGTAGGTTTAGTAGTGCAAAACTGCTCAACCTCAAATTTTCATAAATATGATCTTGAGATAGTATGCTAAATATGTCAGAGTTCGAGTTGCTCGAGATCAAAGAGGGTGTTGGAAAGTTAGGGCACAAGTGCAAGATTCTTGCACTACTGGGGTTAATGATAGTAGTCACCTTACTACTAAGTTCTTTGTCTACATGTGGTTCTACTTGATTTAGACCACCATTCATCGATTCTTCCGATGTCCTCAGCTTTCACCAAGCATGTCAACGATCGTCGCGCGTTACTCCGAAAGATAGCAGACGAAACCATCAAGGCGATTGAAACTGGGTTCGACCTCGGCGGCATTCCCCACGATCTTCGAGAAAGGACTGAGGTTTCGATACGCCGTACGCGCTACTTCGCTCCTGAGTCATTACTTTCCACATGGTCAACAATTCCATCCCTTACCACTCAGCCTCCACCAACTGAATTCTCCATCCTGGAAATCTCGACTCTTGACGGTGCTCGTTATCTGGCGACCAAAAGTTCCAAAACAAGCCTCCAACCTATTAAAATAGGAATCTTGAACTTTGCCTCTGCCAAAAAGCCTGGAGGTGGGTTCTTGAACGGAGCTCAAGCTCAAGAAGAATCGATCGCGCGCTCTTCGACACTCTATCGGACACTTCTTACGAAGTCCTCGAAGGAATTTTATACGCTGCATAACCATGACTCAAAGGGTGGTTATTATTCTCACGCAATGATTTATTCACCTGGAGTGCTTATATTTCGTGATGATGATGGTGGGTGGGTAGAGCCACTGGAGGTTGATGTGGTAACGAGCCCAGCTGTCAATGCTGGGGTCGTACGGAAGACAGTGAACGGAAAACTGATGCCGGCTGCGACGGAGGAAAGAATCAAGGAAGTCATGGCGGAGAGGATGGGTCGAGTCCTGTTCTTGCTCGAGAAGGAAGGCGTGCAGAGCATTGTGTTGGGGAGTTTTGGAACCGGCGTCTTCCAGAACAAGGTTGATGTCGTGGCTCAGCTGTGGGCGGACCTCTTGACTGTGCCTGGAGCACGTTTTGGTTGTTCGTTTGAAAGGGTTATCTTTGCTGTTTTAGGGAGAAGAACTTTCGTTGATTTCAAGGATGCATTCAATGCTCGAACAAGACCGAGAAACGCGACTCCCCCATCACCAATTATACCGCTTCAAGTTCCAGGAGGAGGAACTTAGACATCATCCACTACCACAATCAGGTTCCAAGCTTTCATGACATGGACCGTCGTCTGGATTCATTTGCCGATAATTCTGGCGAGATGTACAGTAAATCCTTTGACTGTGTACATTGAATCCTCACGAAATTGGCATATGCTCACCGCTGCCAGAAGTTGAAGTACGTGAGTGCTTTTTAAATTGCTGAATTAACCGTGAACTGATACTATTCACATACTATACAGTCATGATAAATTCTAGATTGCGATAGACGAAATGGATGGCTTTGTTTTGAATAATTGGAAGGTCTATACATATTGGGTTCGCCACTGCTATCTTCTCGAATTGATTCGTTTGTTCCAGTAGTACTTGTTCGGCCCTGCAAGCGCCTTTTGCATTTTGTATCAACATCTCTCGACGCAGAATGCGAGAGTTTTGAGCTCACGACGGTCCTCGTCAGATTACGAGGCTCATACATAATTAACGTAAGATACTAAGGGGCTCGACTGTCAAGAGTCAAAGTTGTCACCATCATGATTTTGGGTGGGCCCATGAAAATCGGTCTTGGTGTGTAGACATTACTTATTACTAGGTTAGTACTGCCAAACTGTCCAAATTTTTATTAATTATAAGTATCTTGGCCCATGTGTATCTAAGTTTGATGCCGCCTGATTAGGCTACGGCCCAGCCTGAGTCGGCCACCTCAAACGATGGCCACACCACTGACAGCGGCCAGGGAATGGAGTCTTACACCACAAATTATTGCCACAGCATTGCCTCACCAGCGCTGACGTCTCGGAACATACGAGAAATACCTGGATGGGTACAGCCTTCTGAAGCATCAGTAAGCTTAAGAGCCTCCTCCTACCAGAGATACCGTAGCCTCAACACATTCTATCTGGCCCTATTGGACGCACATTTACATATTGCCACATACTTGACCTGAAACCCTCAGATGTCACAACGTTTTAAGGACGTCTACATAACGTTCGTATCCACTTATGACATCAAATTGCAGGCTTCAAGGAGGCGCTCGCTTACGGGCCTCATGGCATCTGGAACAAAAGTATATAACTAGACTGGATCATCATCGCAAACATGTGTCAAAAACACGTGTAACTCGCGCTGGATTCAAAAACGCAACTTTTATATCGGCATCTATTAATCGACCTCCCATCGACAGTGCTAAGTCCTTCCTTTGGACAGCAGGGAAAAATCCTAATGGCTCATCAATCCAATGATTTGGGATCGTTCTTCGCGCTTACTCGCCATGAAGATTATCACATCAGCGGCGGTGACTTATTCTTCCTCGTAAGCTCAACGTCACGTCCTCGCTGATCTGGAAGTTATGCTCAGGCTCATTGTTGACAGGTTGAACATGTCCAGTTTCGAGTGCATCGCTATTTCTTCGAACGTGAATCTGCCGTCTTTCGTAATCAGTTGACTACTCCCGCGTCACCTGGAGCAACCCGTCAAGGATCGTCCGAATCCAATGCCATCGTCCTTGAAAACGTCAGGAGCACGGACTTTTCGAAATTCCTCTGGGTGTTTTATAACCCGTAGGTAATATTCCATTGCCGTATAATCTGTCATAACCATATACCTCTAGAAAATATTCACTTTACAACGCGACTGCCGAAGATTGGACTGTTATTCTAGACTTGGCTCATCGATGGGCTTTTCCGGAAGTAAAAAACCTCGCCGTGCGGCAGTTAGAGAACCTTGAACTTTCTGACGTCGATCGCATCTCCATCTATCACAAATACGAAATTGATAGAAGTCTACTCATTCCCCGGTACGCCGCGCTGTGCGAAAGGGAAGATCCCTTGACATTGCGGGAGGGCCTCCAGCTCGGGATGGAAACTACACTTATGATTGCACGTGCGAGAGAGCTTTCTAGGGCGAACCCCCTTCCCAGTGGAGCTCGGAGTCCGCGTCCTGCCGGCATGCATTTTGATGAGATGACCCGCCTCGTTTGTGAAATGTTCGACGTTCAGGACCCTCGTACTGCCAAGAACGATCAAAATGGTACAATAACTCCGCTCGGTGAGTTCATCCTTCACAAGACTTGGTGCGTACTTAATTAATACATGTATTGCTAGCCTCGGCGGCGCCGACGCGTGACGCTAGCGTGAAAAGTAGTACTACTGATGATGAAGAAAAATCAGTCACCGACAGTTCATCTGGAAACCAGGCTCGTGGAACACCGGATGCGAGCATTAACGGGGGAGACGCAGATAAAATACAACCGCCAGCAGAACCTACCATTAACACGGCAGGTACCACCGACCCTAGCGGGAATGATGGTGAAGATTTCGTCCGGGTGTCTAGTCCAACTAGAGGCAGAGGAACAGGGCGAGGTCGAGGCCGTAGGTAGCGGGTGACCGAGAAATGGGAAGACTTTATTGACGGAGACAAACATTCAACGTATATTTCGAGTTGGCTATGAAGAGCACCCATTACAGATTGTCACAAAAATTCAGTCATTCCACGACCCCATTGTTATGAATGCAAATGCTGAGCACATGGTGCGCTACGGAGACGAAGGCGCTATGCAACTTACCGAGACGAACGAGGATAATCGTACAAACCAACCTCGAGGATCCACACCTCTGCATTAAGACCGTGGCGGAGATTAAGAATTACATCGGGTATACCGTAAAAGTGACATCTAATATCGTATGTAGTAGTGGCTTTTCAAGGTATCGCTTCGATGAACTATTTGGCAAATCTCAGAAACCGATTCTGCTCATGCAGATGCTCACCTCGATGGCTGCATTTTGACTGCTTAGGGTAGCTGGAAAGCTTTCTGTACTGTAATAAGTTTAAGTCAGAGTAACTAGAACTACTGAAATATTACACACCCTTCTCCACGTCGTTCTTGCTCCAAGCACTGATCCCCGACGGATCGCTTGCCTTCCGTCCCAAAATGACTTCTTTCCACCCAATAGTCTCCTTTAGTTGTGATTCAGAAGATAATGGCACAGGGAGAGCTAGCCGTTTCAATCTTTCAAGCTCATAGCCAGACGGAGGTTTCCCAGATTGCAATTGCTGCGAGATGGATTGCAACACAGCAATTTGAGCACTCAGACGTGCACGGTCGTCGTCGGATGACCTCTGTTGGTTGACAAGATGTATGGAGAGGGATATTATGGCGGCGGAATAAAGAGCTTGCGGAAGGTAGGAGCTGGCAAGCATGGTTCAAAGAGTTGGCCTTACGCGATCTGGACTGTGACTACTAATATACCTGCCATTTACGGTTTATTTTATTTTATTCCATTTTACATCAAAACACCGTAGATATATTACACAGTGGCTCCATCGTCCTCGAGGCATTTCCATTTCCTTCCTCCTACTAAGCACTAGAGTATTCCACGAATTTCCACCATGGACCCTTTTTTAACATTACAGTCGATTCTCTCGCAACTCATGTTGGTATAATTGACAACGGTCGGGAAATCAGCCTGATTCAGCAAGGAGCCAAATGTTGATGGCCCAGGTCAGTAATATGGGGCTCAACACCGAGATATTCCATTTACAATTGTTCTGGCGCCAATAGTTAGGCATTCTTCAGCGCAAGCCTCGACATGTGCAAACGTCAATTCACTAGTAAGTGCGCGTCCGTTATATTTTCCTACAGGACAGTGACCATCTTAGCGAGTTTACTGCAAAGCATCTGCCCATGCTTGTTTAAAATTATAAGGCAAATTCTGGGCCGTTGAACTCCTCGATGACACTTCTGAATGTGATCTCATACACGTACGTTTGCCATGTCACAGTGTTGTCGTGACTATCTGATGATGTAGACCATATTTCGTTCGCTTTATGCGTACCTCCCAAGGGCGCGGCCTCGCTGCGCTTCAAACCAAACGTACAGCTCAGGCTACAGATGATATCAGCGATATAACTGTTGACGAAGTGGGAGAGATCGGCTAGTTCTTGCCCACGCTTTTAGTTTTGCAAGGCACTGCTGATGTCGATGAGCTGGACAAGGCTGTCCTCGTTCCAAAGCTGAACCAATGGAGAAGAATCTATTCTGGGAGGCTGGCTTCCAACACGAGCGAGAGATGTTTGGCACTGTTGACTGACGACCCGCTTGTACTCCCCAGTTATACAAGCAGAGAACTAAGGTCAGCATTGCAGAGACATAAAGCCAATGATGCAAGCCATTAGGAACCATTTAATGAGCTGCCTCCAAAAGTGTAGCGGGCCAGATTGTCACCGCACACTGCAAGCTAGCGGTGCCGAGCTGATGCAATGCGCGAGGTAAATTACTTCGCTATTCCGGTAAGAAAGTATTTGACGCTGGTTTCTCCAGATGCAAGTCAGCGATTTACGTGAGTTTATCACATTTTATACCGGCTGCTGTAGCTTACGCCAAAGCCATGTAGTGTGGGACCGACCATCAGAAGAAAGCGTGGCCTCTTCATAAGGCACTGTGCTTCTCCCCCTCCTTCTGAGCGAATGTGTAGTTTGCTTGTTGTGATCGTGAATCAGAGGCTGCGTCATAAAGCTTGTTGCATGTGCGAGTTGGTCGTCTCCGACTTGTCAGTGACGCCTTAACTTCGCCGACAAAAATATGTGTTAGTAAAATATATGCGTGGAAGAAATGAAAGTACAAACACCACTGAAATTGAAAGCTCGATGGTTGTCAGTGAATGAGAACATTTATAGAGCCTGATCCCGGTGGAGACCAAGAAACTTGTCAATTAACCACCCCATGTCATATTGAAATTCGCTATATCGCATTGTCATCCTGCGTCCCGCATTAGATGGCCCTCAACCCCACGCTGCTCGATGGTGAAAATACGCTAGAAGTGATCACAAAGCTGTCTCATAAAGGATGGAACAAGACAGCTGCAGGCGAGTTTGGTGGTGGGGCCTGGGAGTCGAGTCGATGGGACTGTTGGAAACCCGACATATAAAGTTGGGCATCGACGCAGTGACATGGTACCGACTGCTCGCCAAGGAAGTAACCCTTTGTTAATCGGCGGTCTTCTCCATTCGTAATCGAGTCCTAATATGCTCGACCAACCCGTTGCTTGTGCACGGTTGTAAACCAGCACCTACTAATGGGGGCACCAGATATTTTTAATGACAAGGAACTGGAGACGTTTTCAATAGAGGAGCTGCTAATGTCTGTATTTAGCTTGGCGGGCTAAAATGAACTTTGTCAACCAATGGAACGAAGTTGGATGCCTCTGGATAAGAAAAAGGTGCGTTAGATGGAATAGGCCTGTCAAATCTCTGACCGTGCGGCTGGTAGTAAGTACTCGACGATCAGCCGCAGCTCTTCCAACTTGAACGGAAATAAACTTCGGAACTTATAAGCGGAGACCGGGAATACTTTTTTCCTTGCCAGTGTGTACTAGTTGTAAGTCAACTTGCGGGTGCCATGTTGTCCGACTCAGAAGCATCCGAGGTTGAGTCTCTTCATCACCTTACGATCAACGAACATTACGCAAAGGCGTTTCAATACAAGAAGGAGAGGGAAGAGCTTTGGAAATGTTAGTCTCCTCTTTTAACTGCTGGTGCTACTACTGTTGACAAATTTCAGTGAAAGACAAATATGGTTCTGACATCGACGAAGACGAGGAGAATCTTACAACAGACTCCGAGTCCGACCAGTCCGAGGATGAAAATGGTGAAGAGTTGACTCCAACCATGGATGCGGCCATATTCAGGACTCTGGCACTCATCAAGCGCAAGGATCCAGAAATCTATGACACAAACAAAGGCATATTCAATGGTATCATCTATTCACTTGAATAATTAGGCGGCCATTGAATGGCTCTTAGATGAACAAAAGAAAGTGACGCCTATACAGATCTCACGAGCTTCGAAGGATAAGGTGAACATCACCTCTCTTGTATTGGACGATTTTTCACGTTGCTTCTTTTATCTATACCATTCTCAAGTCGAAACCTGTTACAATCCGTCAAGCTGCTCTCGAATCTGCCCTCAACCCACACTCTCGATCCCCATCACCGGAACTACTGCCACATGTTGAAGAACAGCACGCCTTACGTGTCGAGACCATTACCGCATTCCATCAAGCCGTAGACGATGAAGACAATGATGGACTTTTCATCCCGAGGGAGAAAACAAAGAACCAACTGGAGCGAGAAGAGGAGGAATACAGGGCATTTCTGAAGCGAGAAGTTGGGGAAGATCTCAAGTCCTTGGTCACGGTCGATGGCAATGACGCAGTTGTCGACAACTCAACTAATCGTGAGGCAGAATTCGACAAAACGCAGACTTCGAAGGAGAAAAAGGATAGAGTGGTTAAGATGGACCGAGACGGACCTCACCGAAAATCAAAACAGGAATCTGACCAGGAATTCCTCATAAAGTCAACTTTTTCCCTGCCAATCTCTTTCTATCTTGCTAACCATTGTGCACAGTTATATTATGAACCGCGGATGGATCGATCACTCTGCAATTCACGTACCAACTTACAGTGAAGTTGTGTCCTCGAAATCCAACGCAAAGGGCAAAGGAAAACAAGAACCGTCTGCCACGGACTCTGACTCTGAGATCGGCTCAGGAGACAAAGGCGACCACACATTACCAATGGGCTCCGAATTGGATGATGACGATTTTGAAGAGATTGTCGATCGTTTTGAGAGCTCGTACAATTTTCGATTCGAAGAATCGTAAGCCATGACGTCTGTTCCGACACTTCTACGGTAATCGATGATATGTCGCAGGGATGCTGCTGTGATCAAATCCTACCCACGAAATTTGCCTTCGCTGGTTCGCCGTGAAGATACATCTAGGAAGGAGGCCCGTGAACGAAGGAAACAAAGGAAGGAGGAAGAACTCTCGAAGAAAAAGGAGGAAGTAAAGTTATTGAAAAAGCTTAAAATGAAAGAAATCAGTGCTAAACTTGAGAGAATTGGGCGAGAGGGCGGGAAGGACCTTGAAAGCAACCTAGGTAAAGCCTGCCTCGCCCTCTCATTTCTGCCTTTAACACTGATGATTCCTGATGGAAGCTCTACAAAGTTTGGACCTTGACGGGGAATGGGATCAGGCTGAGCATGACCGGCAAATGGCGGAACTATACGAGGACGGCGAGGCCGATGATGAAAAGCCGCGTTGGGACGAAGATATCGATATTGATGATATCATTTCTGATCGCGGGGGGTCATCGCAGAAGAGTACAAAGAAAAAGAAGAAAAAGAAAAACGATGAAACAAGTCAATTGGGCGTCGATGTCGATGCAATGAATGCAGACTTGGATAGAGAAATGGATGACGGTGGATGGGATGGCACTGAAGAAACGAGAAAGAAAAAGCTAGATGAATACATGGACGAGATCTATGGCCTTGATTTCAGTGATATGGTATGTTGTTCTAAGACACATGGACTACTAATCAAGCTGCTCGTTACAGGTTGGTGATCTACCCACACGGTTCAAATATGTACCTGTGCAACCGCAAACTTATTCCCTAACACCAGTAGAGATTCTCATGGCCACCGACCAGGAGCTCAACGAATATATGAGCATCAGGAAGTATGCGCCTTATCGGAAAGAGGCGAGGTGGGATTCAAAGAGAGTAGAACGCCTGAAGGAATTCAAGAACAAATTTTCGGAGAGGATGACGGTGTCTGGGATTAGCGAAGCGACTGATGTGGGGGGCAAACCCACGAAGAAACGGAAGGGGAAGAAGGAGAGGTTGAAATTAAAAAGTGCAGTAACTGAAGAAGATCCCAACATTGGGACGAAAGCACCGAACCCTTCTGCTAAGTTAGGGGACCCTGACACGTTGAAGCGAGGACGAGGATACGAGGATGAGGACGACGTTGCTGGGAATGTGCAGGAGCCGGAGACTCGTAGAAAGAAGAAGCGCCGACGAAGGAAGACGGAGCCGCTAGCTACAGAAGGGTAAGGATGTGTGCCGAGACTGCTGGCCTGGACTGGTGACCACATCCATTTTTGTGATTCCTAACCGATCCGAGTCAGTGAAATCGAACTGATGGGACGCTCCATCAAGTATGCCTCTCGGGCAACTACATGGTTGATCTAAATCACCGACGGCTTATTTTCTCTCGCAAAAAAAACAACAGTGACGACTATACTCGCGTGACGTTTTTCAAAGCTTGTCCGACGTACGTCGTACAATATGAAAACAAGAGACCCGCCGCAAATCGTAAGATATCCTTTACAGAAAAGTTTCACAGGAGAAGATTATGTATTAATACAGAGGTTTTGTTCTGTGATAATGAGAAATTCAAATAACGTATACATTCTCTTTCTGGAGTCGATAGTCTTGCAACTTCTTGAAGTATTCCACACGAGCTTGACGTTCTCCCTCCCTTTTCTATGTAAGGAGACCAGTCAAAACAACCTGCTCAGGAAAGGAACGCACGAACCCCCAATTCCTCACTATTGGTACAATCAAGCACTTGTTGCTTGTTAAACCTTCCCTTGAGCTTTCTATTAATAGTTCCATGATTCCTCGCATTTCTTCCCTTGCTTGGAGTATTGTGCTCTGTATTGCCACCACTATCAAGTGCTCTACGCTGCCTTCTCACGACTGCTCGACGAATGGGTCGTTTCGGCTTCGCAATCTTCACTGATGCACTGAGACTCGGAATGCCAGGACTCTCGTCAACTCCGAGTGACTGTGTTCCTCGTCTTCTTCCGGATGTCCTGGGGATCACCAGCTCTGCGTTTTCTCCAAGTAAGCTCGATTTGGCTTGCGTTCGATTGGTAGGAGGTTTGGATGGCGAGGGGGTGCTTATTAAAGAACTTGTTGGACTGGAAACGGCTTCGTTCACTCTCCCAAATTTGTGCTTGCTTAGCGGCGTAGCTGGTGTAGGTAAGGGTGTATGAACGTCAAGGCGACATCGTGTTCTGGCCTTCCTGTTGGACGCCCCAGCTCGCTGTGCCTTGAGCTTTCTCTCGAGTGCAAAAAATCCAAATGGATCAGACAGGTCGATCTCGTCCAACTCGATTATGTCTAGTTTGTCTCCGGCTTCACGTCTGATATGGTCGTCACTGGATAGAATGGGTAAAGATGGTCGATCATTGTCATTGAAAAGGTCATCAAGTTTAGGTTCTGGTAAATGGGAAGAGGTGGAAGGAGGGGAGGAGGGAGGGAGAGATGACAGCATGGTTGTTACAGTTATGAGCTTCAAGTTGGAACCAGCACCTGCCATGGTAGCTCGAACGGACCTTCACGTGGTTTAATTCGCGCAAATCACGTGGTGTGATCACGAAAGTCACATGCACCTGTCTTAAGTTTCAAGTTATCCGCTGTTATCCGAGTCTGAGGTCGCTCGCTTGCCAGCAGTGCAAATCGCAGCAGCCGGCGCTTTGTCACCCGCGTCTTAGTGGACAAGATTTCCTTAGTAACCCCCATTGTTCCGCTATTATCGTAGTATGCAATTCGAGTCGTATGATATTTCTCCAAAAAATACCCTTGCAGTGCCTGACCGGAACTAGCTCTCGGCAGATCGACTCCATTCACCTACGCTTAACGTGCTCGATATGTTCCCGCTCTCTCGACGCCATATGTTATGGGCAGTGATTTCGCCTCACCTCCAATATCGATTAATGAGTGTCCATGGGCCAACGAAAGAAGGTAAACTCGTGCTTCCTTAGATATAAATTCTCCAGTGACGATGGGTTCTTCAAGTTCGTAACAAAGTGACCATCCAGTCTCTTCAATCTAAAAAAGCTTCCAAAATTCCTATAACTATGTTAACGGCATATGATTACCCAACTGGCCTTGCGTGCTCTTCTAATCCGGATCTCGACATCACCCTAGTCGGCGATTCTTTGGCCCAAGTGTGCTTAGGGTACAGCTCCACCACTCGGTTAACCCTCACCGAAATGATACACCATGCGCGAGCTGTTTCCCGGGGAACAACGCATCCGCTTCTCGTTGCAGATATGCCATTTGGATCTTACCAAGAGTGTACACCCACAGCCGTCACAAACGCTGTCCGGATGATCCGGGAAGGTCATGTCGACGCTTTGAAATTGGAAGGCGGTACAGAGATCATAGAGATCGTACGAAAGTTGACGCAAGTAGGTATTCCCGTCATGGCGCACGTAGGATTGTTGCCACAACGGCATATTGCCTCGTCCGGCTATAAGGTCCAAGGCCGAACAGCTGAAAGTGCGAAACGCGTACTGGATGATGCATTAGCTTTAGAAGATGCGGGGGCGTTCTCAGTTGTCATAGAAGCTGTACCCAAGGAATTAGGTAAGTATGTCACTGACCGTCTGAAGGTGCCTACCATTGGGATTGGCGCGGGGCCCTGGACAAGTGGTCAGGTAGGTATTTCCTTTTCCTTCCCTTGATATCGTATTTTATGTCCGGTTAGGTCCTCGTTTGGGACGACGTGCTTGGGACATGGCCTGGACACAAGCCCAAGTTCGTTCGACGCTTTGCGGATCTTAAGAGTGCTCGAGACTCTGGGGTCCAACAGTACACGGATGCCGTCCGAAAGGGTGGGTTTCCCAGCGAAGACGGAGAGAGTTATGCAATGGATCAGCTGGAGTGGGCAAGGTTTCTGGAGCATGAAAATCATGATCAGCTCAAGGCATAACATGTTCTTGAGGAAAAATTTGCCGCCTGGGGTGCTACGGTCAGAAGTAAGCAGCCTCTTCCATCTGGCCAAATGATTTTCAACGCGGCCAGTAAGCTGGCCCTACAGGTCCACTGCCAAGCGTAACATTAATTGATACCAACCATTCCTAAGTCTGATGTCAACCACAATTACTGGAGCCTGGCGCGTATCGAACAGCGACACTGTGAGTTTGACATCAGTGCTCAACTTGGAGTGAACGACATCTGTTAGAAGGAGACATGTATGGGCTTTCCCCCAAATCGTACGTCTTCAATGACACTGGCCCGGGATGGCCTCGACAAGCAGACATTACCTGTTTGGATGACAATTAGTTGGTCGTAATACGGTTTCTTCACCGTTATGGCTGACACACTCGAACGTAGTGACAGTTCGCCGCAAATTGAGATGCGATAGGCGTACGTTTAAAACAGACGAAATTAATCATTCCAGGGTAAGCATACAATCGCCATTGCCCCAAGTTCTAGTTCGCTCAGGCTGTACACGCCACTCCCTGACAAAAACCATGATACAGCGTTGCAAGAGCTGGGAAATACGAATATGAATCTCTCCAGAGATCAGCCTTGGCGCCAGGTGCTTATATTATGTCTCCTCGACGAGTCAAGCCGAGTAAAGTCACGGCAGTCGGGCAGGTTATCGAACTTTGACCAGAACGGTCTTATTGGCTGTGTATCAGTGACACCCTGCGAGTAGCGACGCTCAACACTGTACGGGGAGCTTATCAACTGCCAAGAGCTATCCGAGTTGATGTAAACATCGCGGTTTGCGGGAATGAACACAAATGATGCAGTGCTACCTTTCAAGTTGGTACTTTGTTTCCTCTGAACCTAAGTATAATGCCACAACGCGTTTGTAGAGGAAGGTTGAAGGCTACAATCACACAATAGTGAGCAATTGATACTTCTATGTCTGGCAATGCTACTATGTACTGTAGTTGTGACTCAGTTGAACTTGAAAGCTGTGGTGAATTCCGTGTCACGTGCAAGCCGCTCATCACGGTTAACTGGTACTAGTTGCTCGGACTCCTGTTGTCATTCATCACTACCTTCTGTCCTTTCATAACTCTCCCTGCGAGTCAAGCAATCTTATAAGGATATAGGCCGTGTCCTATCCATTTTAAACAACGCACTCATGGCTTCCCAGAATCCGGTAAGCCACCACTGCATCCCGCTCCGCTCTCTCTTTCTCTTTCTGTGGGTGCCACTGAATTTATACGTCTTGTTTCAGATACGCAGGAAACTGGTCATCGTTGGCGATGGCATGTAATCGATCATTCAAGACGTTCTGACAGGCTGAATGATTGGGAACAGGCGCATGTGGTAAAACATCCTTGTTAAGATCCTTCGCTCTCGGGGAATTTCGTAAGGAATATGTATGTCATGGATTCTTCCTAGTAGAAGGTGTTTCTCTGACGAGATTACCTTGCCGTTAGCAACCAAGTACGCTTTCGTCATAATGCTCTAGTAACCCTCTCCTCTTCTGATATACATTGTGCAGCTGTATTCGACAACTATGTTGCCGAGATCAGATTGGACGAGAAACCTGTTCAATTGGCTCTTTGGGATACTGCGTATGTTGCGAGATTTATTTGGGTAGCTCCAGGATACTTACTCCACTTCTTAGCGGTCAAGAAGATTACGAGGTATGACCTTGACATTACCATGTCGCACGTATTTTCTCACAATATTGGCTCAGCGTCTACGACCAATGTCATATTCTAAATCTCATGTCATACTCATAGCATTTGCTCTCGACACCCCCGATTCGTTGGAAAACGTTACCACAAAGGTAAGAACACACTTCGAATTTCAAAACATCGCTTAATTATATGCATAATTCTAGTGGATAGAGGAAGTGCGTTCCATATGTGGTTTAACTATCCCCGTCATCCTTGTCGGCTGCAAAGCCGATCTTCGCCCAGCTACGCCGTTTCGTTCAACGTCAAATACCCCTAGCCCACCGTGGGTTACTCGTGAGGAAGGAGAGCGAGTAGCGCAAGTTATTGGTGCACGCGCGTACAAGGAATGTTCCGCGCTAAAAATTGAAGGAGTAGACGAAGTGTTTGAGACTGCCACGAGAGCTAGCATGCTAATGAGGGATGGTGTCCCGACAAGTGGCCATGGTCAGAATTCAGATGTTAAGCATCACAGACGACGGAGTAGTGGCAAATCTGCATCGCAGGAGGCTGAGGTAAAGAAAAGTTGGTCGTGCTGTGTTGTCTGTTAATCGAATGGTCGTACCCTTCCGTTATATCGTAGCTGACTGTCGAGTACTATTTTCTGTTAGCATTGATTCCCATACTAGACATTTGGATATACTACTATGATGATTACATAACATTTATTATTTCTTGCCATGTCCGCCACATCGAAAGTGTCGTTTACAATACGCAGGCCAACGCCGGCCTCAAGAGCACCCTCGTCTGGCCCAGATTCAGATGCCCCCTCCTCTTTCAAAGTCCCTTCCTTACCTCGTCATCTTGCCAATCCAGATGACTCCTCTCCAGGCTCTCCTCTTGTTCGAAGCGCCACTTCCTCTCCAAGGCCTTCTAACCGCTCTGCGTACTATCACAATGCCCAAGATTCAAGTGGTGATGACGACGACGGACTCCAGGATGAGCTCGTAACGGAATTTGACAGATTTGGGAGTCAGCGGTGTGTCTCTGTTACATCATCAGTGCTACAGTGTTTTCAACTCACAGAAGCCACGCGCCGTCCCCACATCATATAGTATACGCAATAAAGTTGCAAATCAAGCCCCGTTAATCATCCCTGCTCAGCAAAACCGTAATTGGCGAGAGTTTGCCCGCAAGCGTAGAAGCGTTGGGCAATACGTTCCCCCTTCCGCCAAAGCCGAAACAGGCAAAGATGGTAGTGTTGGTGGGTTAGGTGTAAGAGATACTATTAATTCTGGCCCGGTTTTGTCGGGTTTGCAGGTGAAAATGTTACAGGATGTTAAGCAGGAGGACAATGGAACACCATTGGTGACAGATGACTTTAAAATGGAGGATGAAGAAACTGAAGACCAAAGAGCCTTGCGTGCCATCCTCGCTGAAACGGATGGTGTTAGACACGAGGGTCCCATTGTTGATGTGATCCCGACCCCGATTTCGGAAGCAGATGCATACAAACAAGACGTGGATGAGCTCCCCGACGTGGCTACCCTGGATGATTATGCCCGGGTTCCAGTCTCCCAATTTGGCGCTGCTTTACTTCGAGGTATGGGGTGGAAAGAGGGGACAGCGGCGACTCGAAAGTCTGGGAAAGGCCTAGTAGAACCATACCTGCCTACAGCGAGACCTGCGTTGCTAGGCATCGGAGCGAAGGAGAGAGAAGCCTTAGATGATGGAGGCCGAAAGAAAGCTGCAGGGAGACCGGAGAAGCGATATATTCCATTGATTAAAAAGGAACGGGATGGCAGGCCTTTGTCTGCACCTGCCGGTCGCAATGGACGTGAGAGGTCGAGGTCGCCGAAGCAACGACATGGTGTATCTACAGCAACTTCGCGGCAAAGCTCACCAAACCTTCGACGAGATGATGACTGGCACAAGGAACGACGCAACCGAGACTATGATCGGGACGGACGTTCCAGGGGTACACCACGGAGTGATAGGGACAAAGAGCGACGAAGAGATCGCTCACGGGAAGAAAGTAGGAGAAGACGTGATTAAAATCCCATCCGAAGTGATCTAATGCTGTCTTGTAGAATGGAACCATGATTCTGGATAGAGTTTATTATTTGGACCAACCCCTCCATATAGATTGTCACCTCATGGGGAGCTGATTGCATATTTATGAGTTCAGCGTCTACTACTCGTCTACCGGTCTATTGTACAGAGTAGATCCCAAAACTACCGCTACAAGTAGTAGGAATCTCAACACAGGCAAGACCGACAATTCGACATTTTGCGAGGTGTGTTTAAATAATGGCTAGTACGGCTTGCAGTATGAACGATATGATCTACTAGATGCCCCGGCCCCCCGTAGTACTGCTTCGACTGAGAGAATGGCGTATTCTTGCGCTTTAATCTGTTATGCTGGCCATTTGAGGAGGAATTTTCGTCTGTGGTCGGATTGCTTAGAACATCTATGTCAATGACGGCGGGAGAGTCGTGTGCGGCTGGGTGGCGGCGTGGTCAATGTGTCCACACTAGACATGGCAGAAGACACGACCTCATCGTCTAAGTCGCGTCTATATAAGTTGATATCAGGAATGACGGGACGTTCGTCCAGATCTGATCCCGCCGTCAGCGAGTCCCTTTGGTAATATTCTCTTGACGTTGAGAATGGCGGCGGGATGGGTAAAGCATCATCTTCGGGTGTGGCTTTACTGTGTCCTTCCGTCGAAACAAGTCTCTGTTGGTGCTCACCCGGGACAGGTTCAAATGATCTGCCACCATCTATGTAATTACGATAGTCGGCCGAAGCTTCACTGTTCTGCCGAAACGACTCCGGCCTGGACTAGACAAATGGAGCTTTTAGCTGTGCAAGTAGTTATATATGCAGCCACTCACAGGGGGTTGAATGTTTATATCGGGGACGGTGTACATAGAAGCATTGCTCCGACGACGATGCTCTCTCGGCGGATTTAGAGCACTGGGAGAGTCAGAAGAGCTAGAGGTTGTGCGCGGACGTCTGTAGACACCTTGTTGGTTAGCCTCCGGGGGTGGCATCGTTCTACCGAAGTCAGTGTGTGAATTGTGTATCGCCTGGGTAGCTTTCACCGAACGATGGGAGCTACCTCCCTGGCATTCAGAAGAACGGGAATGTAAATATCAAGTTAGACACTTCAATCGGCGGAAATATTACTAACCCATGAAGATTGATGCTTAAGTTCCTGACCACCTCGGGCGGACTCTGGATTCGGACTTGTGTGAGTACTGAGAACTTCATGTATAATGCTTAGGGGGGTCCGTCTCCCGGCACCGTAACCCGGATCATTGACCATATCAAACTGCGAGAGCGTCGTGCTGGAGTTGGACGGTGATTGATGATGCGTCTTGTGCGCACGATGAGGAGTGATGGATTGAAACATTCCATTTGACTGTGCATGTTCCTCGATTTCCGGAAGCGGAGGAGATTCCTTTCGTTCGGGAGTCGGTGGAGGTCTTGACAGTTCATAAGGTGGTGGGATACGGATAAAGTGATCCGCATCGAGGGCGGGTATGTAGCCGTCCGGTGGGATAGACACTGCTGAATGTCGCACGTAGGATGATACATTGCGGTAACTAGTCGGACGAATATCGGGAGCGCGGTTGACAGTTTCTGGAGGAGGGATTGGAATTGGTTCGGGTGGAGGGGGAAAAACATTCCGCAGAGAGGGTTCTGGAGGTTGCGAGCCTCCAGATCTTTCATTTGAAGCAATGAAATGTGAACGACGCCGGTCGACGTAATCGGGGATGTTATCTCCATCATCAGATCCCTCGTTTTCATCCGTTGCGCCACTGAATCGGGCCATGAACCGAGCTTCTTGAAAACCAATGCTTCGACCCCGTTCCAAGCCCTCCCGAAGGCCTATTCTCTTGCCTTCTTCCCGAGCCGCGTTTATAACGATTTCTTGACTCAGTTTGCGCACAACAGATCTTGAATTCGCAGCATCTTTCTCGGCTTCGCACCTTTGTCCATCAACAACTCGCAAAATGTCTTGGGCACGGTATATCTCTTCTTGGGCCGCACGTAGCTGAATGTTGTATAATCTGAGTAAGATGTTGAGTTGTAGGTGCTCTTGGGGAGTTGCAACAACTACATACTTTAACTCTTCTTTTGCCTTCAATGCTTCCTGTTGGGCTGCAAGGCGGGCGTTATTTATGCGCTTCAGATGAATAGTAAGATTCTGTAGTTCGCGTTCGGCCTCGGATGCGCGAAGTGTTTCAGCTTCGAGTTGCGCCGTAACACTGTGCAACAGTTTCTTCAGCTCTTTCGGTCCATATCCAGGGTAAAATTTGTCTCGACTCGAGCTTGTATGTTGGCCGAATCCTATAGACGTGTCTGTGGGTGATTTTGGGGGAACGGATGGAGGATGTCCATGCCGAATGTTCAAGTTATCCCGGTCCATGCGGATTCGGTTGGCTGGGAAATTTAGTGATGAAGAACGGGAGCGGAGTGAAAGAACGCATCACAGCGTGGTATGGTCAGTGCAGGGAGCTCATCGTTGTTTCACTTCACTGCATCTGATTCAGCATCTCCATATAAATAGTACAGTCTACGTAGACGGTCATATGGGTTATGCGATCCAGTAGTAAAGCTTCCATAGATACCTTTTGCTTCCTTTCATACGAAGGCTCCTCTGCTCGTTGTCTGCACTATCCTGATCTCCTTCCGTATACTCGTCTCTAGATAGATCAACTGTCTTCATATCTACCAGATCATTATACCACGCTCGTGCAGGTGCTCCACGTTTGAACAACGCCCAAATCACGAACATGACGAGCATAACTGGGATTTCTATATAAAAAGAAACAAAGTCGACTGCGCTGAATGTTGGGATTACCGATGACCATCCTTGAACTAGATCCTGATGTTAAAGCTGGCATCAACAAAGCTGAAGATAAGCTACATACCGATGACCATAACCGCCACGCAAAATATCTAGATCAGCAGGTCAGTCAAGACCTCGCAAGACGGAGAGGTCCTTACAACGAACGGAGGTCCCCACGGCCATGTCCATGCAGCACGGAATTTGAGATCGTCCAAAGATCGTCCTTGTTGTTGCCATGCACCTCGGAATCTCCAGCTAGCGATGCCTATGGAAAACCAAGCAATCTGGACGATACAATGAGCCGACGGAAGCAATACCCGAACATCTAACAAACTTGGTTTGATACACCCACAAGATTCTGGAGCCAGGCCCATAATTGTCCACTTCCGATGAAGCTGCTGCCAAAGCAAAGTCCACTGACACTACTTGTTAACAGAAGTGCTGGCAGGGGGATCCCACGTGCCGTGGTCCGAGAAAAGATAGAAGGAGCTTGGGGAGGCGTTGTCATAGAAAGGCCTATAACAAGCGAATTAGATTGTAGAACGGTAATTCGTGACACTCTTACCATAAAGGACCCGTGTGCCAGCAAATAGGGCATGATTCCCAGCTGAAATAACAGATGTAAGGATGACAGTGTTCATAAACGAAGCAGCAGCCGCTGAATATGTATGAGCGCCTCAGAAAGCAGCAGGGAACCAAAACTCATACTGGATCCTGCTTCTCGAAAGACGATGGTAAATGGTGAAGTGGTGATGGTCTTGTTTGATAGGTTTGGATAATCCCAAGGAACTAGTTGATTGATTGTGACCCTGTACATGGTACTCAGTGAATAAATTACCATTTAGGCCAATAATCAGGATGGTCAAAACATAGAAAATCATGATTCTATGTCCAGCAAGATAAGTTCACTTGCTTCAAGGCACAACATGAGCCATACCGCCAGAAGACAAATTTGACTACCCTTGGCATATTTCGTGAAGGGTTTCTTGTCTCCCCGGCGGTGATGCCAAGGCTCTCTGTGCCTCCAACTTTTAGGACCAAAGTCAATAAAAGCGCAACTAATGGGTAGATGTCCTCGATACATACATGCAAAACTGGCTGTGACGAAAACGTTGGCAAATCCGCCAAATCCGCCAACAAATGGTGCACCCGGTATCCGCCAGTTGCTACCACCAATGTACCGGTGATTTGGATTGACCCCAGCATTAACAATAATGCCGGTGATGACGAAGATAACAATAGTGACAACTTTCAAGGAGGAAAGCCAGTATTCTATTTGGAAATAAGGGCGTTGAGAATCGGCGACAGTAGAAAGGTTAAGTAAGACACACCAAGCTCCCCATATGCTCTTACGTGTACGGCATTTATGCAAACTAGAAATACCCAAAATACTAGACTGATAACCCAAGTGTGCCAGGGCGTCCAGTACTGGAGGAGAAGCTGGGCGGCGGTAAGATCTGAAGCAACCGATATCGCATCGTTAAACCAGTAGTTCCACGAGAGAGCGAAGCCGTACGATGGCGAAAAGAAGCGCGTGGTATAGGCGTTGAAAGAGCCGGCGACAGGGTATTGGGTGGCCATCTCTCCCAACAACAACATGGTAATGTAGACCACGAAGCCCACGATACAGTAACATATGAGGATACTGGCAGGACCTCCTCGCGCGAGCGAGTGACCAGTCCCTAGAAACAGTCCTGTACCTATTGTTCCTGCAATAGCGATCATCTGCACTTGTCGCGCGGATAGGCCACGTTCGAGTTTATTCTTCGGAATATTGGCGCCTGTCTCGTCCTGATCTCCAACTGGTAGACTGGTAGAACCATAGTTTGAATGTAACTGGGAAACTGATTCTGCAGCCAATTTGTCCATAAAGTCAGAACAAGCCAAACTAAAAAATCTGCCATGTCATAAGTACTTTTCAAGCGCTGCGTCTCCATCGCATATTCAGTTCAACCAACAACGTGGACAAGAATTTCCGAAAACCCTACAGTTGTTGAGACAAGACTGAAGGGTTATGCCGGTAATATAAGAGTCCGGAGTGGTGACCACCTGGCGATCAAAAATTACATCAGGGTGGCGAGCAGTGGCGAGCATATTACGTGCTCTCTAGTCTCCGGTAGCTGACCTAATATATCAGATGATAAGTCGATCTGATTGATATAAGAGGGCTGCTCAATTCCAGCACACGCACAGGATCACCACACCAGCACACTGATGGGTCATCAAAATTTTTGTTACCCGATGATCATGAGCGTTCAAACCGGGATCAGCCGAGCTGGTGGCATGTCACAACATGTCACATTTGTCGATTGAGAGTTTTCTTGGAAATGTTCTCGCTGTAATTTGAAGTCCCCACAATCCTTTAAATATTCTCAGGCCCTTGTTCCAAATGAGCATGTAAGAGTTATTTCTGGAGTCTAACTCTATTACTAACTGTAATTTCAGCAATAACTACAATTTTGCTAATGATTTCTGTTTTGAGGAATTGGGGATGCTGTTTCCCAATGAGACTCCTCATCAGGTGCATACACCATGTTCTATTGTGAGGAATACATGTAAATTACAATTTTTTCAGCCATTCCTTCACCAGCAGCAGAACATTCA
>QLOK01001205.1:0-25733 GCA_003313805.1 Tricholoma flavovirens
AAAAAATTCATTCTGTTTACCCACTGCGCAAAACATTGCTGTCAATAACACCAACCATGTTGGGCCCAATCTGGGGCTGGCATGGCAGCTCTAGTAGCTGGGGCTTGCTTCCTGGTGAAGCACTTGCTGTGCCTGTTGCTGGGTTTGGGAACACATGGGGGACCTCTGTTAGTGCTAGTGGGCATGTTCTCTGGTTAGCTGGGGGGCACAGGGTGCCCCCTCCCTTTTGGCTTTTTCCTTCTCATTCACACCAGGACTTTATTTGTGTTTGCTAGTTACTGGGGTCTGGTAGACAAATGGCCATTGTGTAGTGCATAGTTTAGCTACTTTGGTTTGTAAGTCCACCTGCAGACTGCATTCAAGCCCTGCATAATAACTTGTTGAACAAAAAAAAAAAAGTCTCTGCAATCCAACTTCAATCTCCTCCTCTCCTTCCAAACTTGACTGTGATATAGTCCTAAGTTGAGGTGCTGGATGGAGAGCATGAGAGCCAAGTCTGAGTGTAGGAGAGGGCTGCTGTAGGTGAGCACCATGCTGAATAACACCAGTATGTCACCTATTAGGAGTAAACAGTACTGCTGCAGAACATCTATTATTGGAGGCTTGCAGTTGGCAAGTTGTGAAAGCAGATGGAGGAGGAGGATTCAGTTGTTTTGTCTGGGGTTTGGAAACTTTGGATGTCTTCTTTGTTGGTTTGGGCCTTGCAGGAGTGAGTGGAACCATGGGATCAAACTAATAGATGTAAATAATAGTTACATATATATATAATATTTGGAGTTACAAGTCCTTAATCAAAGTTTAAGACTTGTTCTTCAACCCTGGAAGCAGTGAAAAATTCAGTGCTATAAAAAAAACATTTCCTTTTTCCCCACAGTTAGTAAAGTCAGTAATGGGTCAGTAGTAATTGGTAACCATTAGGGAAGAATTTGGCTCTCTTTTCTTATTTACAAATATTTACTATTTCAAAGGCTTGTAGCAAATTTACCCTCATAACTGCTTCAGTTTTGCCTGTCCTGAATTGAAATTCTTCTAAGCCATATGTCCTCCTGGTTTTGGCTTCTGCTAACCTCATCCAAACTCTATTTTTGACAACTTTCTAATATGGACATTACCATATATGGTATGTCATGCCTAATGTAGTGTATTTCACTCAGCTTTTGCCTGATTAGGCTCATTTAGATACTGATGGGAAAGTATATCATTGCCCAATGATTGGGAGCATGTTTGCTACTGCTTGTCATTGTTCTCATGGCAAAATATAGGGTATCCTTCAGATTTCATCCAATTTGCATGATTTAACTTGCAAATAAAAAGTCTGCTGTTGGTTTATCATTAGAAATTATTTACAAATATTTGGCAGTTTTTTTTTTTTTTAATAGATAAAATATAAGGACTTGTAACTGCCAGAACTGGCCCTCACTCCCAAGTCCCATCACTGTGGGAGTCCACTGCTCTATGCCCTATCTTACATCACTGGCTGACCATCTTGAAAAGGTCATCTAATAATATACCAGTCATTCTTGTATCTAATTTGGTGTTTTTGTAATTTCTTAAATACATGGGGCTTTGTAATATCAATTTCCTTCTTTCTTTGCCTCTACTATCATTAACATTTTGTCTATTCTTGCAATGCCTCCTTGTAAAGCTACCCAGAAAACTACTGAGTCAGATGTGCAACAGTGTCAGTCCTCTGACACTTTTGTTCTGTTGTAGATTACCCTTATCAGCATTGTGGTGTAGCAGTTAAAACACCACTTTGCTGCAGTGGGTGAAACACCACCAAAAGGTTACAGGTTTGATTCCCTCACAGTGCAGTTACCTCAGGGTTCTAATTCCCTCAAAGGCTGCACCACCACATGGAATCGACCAGGTGACCTGCTGATGGATCTTGATCCTGACATGGGAAGGGAAACTGGCCATGTGAAAAGGCTATCATATTGGGTCCAGCCTTTGTAAAGTTGATTCACAGCTGGAATACTGGTGCCCCTGTGATTGGATCCATGAAGGGGGTCAAGGGCTACTGTGGGTGAGAACCATGTTAAAAAGCTGCTGGAGATCCCTGGAGATCTGTAGCCCCAAAGTAGCCATTCACAGTGTGCCTGCCTGGACCTCATGTTGCCAAAGGGTCTGGGTAATCATAGGACTGAAAGGATAGGGGACAATAAGCATGGGAATTGGGTTGATAACAATCAAATAAGGACACCCACCTCCATCAAGCATGACAGACATGTAGGTGGATGTTAGTCATGGGCAGCAGGTCAGATGGTGGACCAAAATAACTCTGGCTCCATGACATCTAGTGATGCCAATGGCTAAGCCGATCACTTTCGATAAAATTAAGATATAGCTTCAAATAAAATAGTTATAATTCTGAAAATATTTGAGTGGATGGATCCCCCCGAAAGCCGGTGGGTCTTCTGCCAACACCAAGCGCGACATGTAGTTCTTCCGGAGATAATTGACCGGCTACAAAACGGCTCACAAATTGAGCCGTTTTGTAGCCGCTCGAATATCTCTTCACTGGCAACACGGATCGCTTAATATTGGCAGAGGACACACCGGCTTTCGGGGGGATCCATCCACTCAAATATTCTCAGAATTATAACTATTTTATTTGAAGCTATATCTTAATTTTATCGAAATTGATCGGCTTAGCCATTGGCATCACTAATGACATCATGGATGTTTCAGCCAGTTGGCTCATGGCAAGACAGTGACCTGGGACATGTGGGGATCCACACTGGAAGGCATCAGCAAACCACATGCCTGGGAACAGGAAGTTGGCCTGGGGGTAGCACCCTGGATAACCAATGGGCCATAGCCAGATGGGGTAGTCCCCCTTCCTGGGCTTGAGAGGACTAACTAAATCCACTGTCAGTCCACTCCTGACTAATACCTGGGTGTATGGGCTTAAGTTGACTCTGGGGTGTTGGTGCCTCTGGGTCTGTACCTGGGGTGTGGGTCCCCTAAGCGCTAGCTGAGTGGTGTTGCACCCAATATGGTAGCTGGTCTGCAGAAATACATGGTCTCTAAAAGGGGCTGGTTGACTGTGCCCCCTTGCTGAGGACTGTGCACATAAGATGGCTTAGTCCACATACCAAATGGGGAGGGCTAGTGCCTGATTGCCACAAGGTTAGGTCATGAAGGCCCAATCTGCAGTCAAAGTGGGTTGAGTAGTCAGGGTTCCACTCCCTGATGAAAGATTCCCAAAGTTGCCAATAGGGCATCCCACAAGGGGTGCCCTAAATGTCACTCCTTCTTTGGGGGGGGGGGGGTTATGGTGAATTAACACCAACCATGTCAAACTGGATCTAGGGCTTGCATGGTGGCTCTAGTAGCTGGGGGGTCACTCCCTGGCAAAAAACTTGCTGTGCCTGTCGCTGGGTTTGGGGGTGTGTTCTTTGGTCAGCCAGGGGGGCACTGCGTACCCCCTCCCTTTTGGTTTTTTCCTTCCCATTCACATCTGAACATTATTTGTGTGCTGCTAGTTACTGAGGACTGGTAGACAAACAGCCAATGCATAGTATATAGTCTAGCTACTTTTGTTTGTAAGTCCACCTGCAGACTGCGTTTGAGCCCTGTGTAATAAATTGTTGAGTCAAAAAAAAGAAAAAAAAAGATTACCCTTATCTGAGTTATCTCTTTAACATTATTGCAGATCCTCCTGCAACTCATAGTACTCAAAGCCATACAGCAGGTGTATCTGTTCCTACTGATAATATTGGCAGGACTCTTTGGATATATTGCATGTCATCTCTTTAAATGTTTTCTTGATCTTCTAGAGCCTTGTACTGTACATGTAGTCATGCATCAACTACTGGGACTGAGGCTTCTCAGGTTGCCCCATGTATGTCTCAAAATATACTCTAAAGTATTGTGCTGATATAGTATATGCCATTTCTCAGCAGTGATAGTAGATGTTCAAGGTATGAAATTGATTAGCAATTGTTGAAGTCCATTCTGAATCCCATGTAGAGCAATCTGTAGCTCAAGGGCATTCTCACCATCCAACCAGACATGCTCAACAGGTAAACTTGGGAGTGAGGGCCAGTTCTGGCAGTTACAAGTCCTTCCATTTTATCTATATATAAAAAAGTAATTTTTATGTAAATCGGTTCAGAAATGACTGAGATATCCAAGTTTCTTCCCTAATGGTTACCAATTACTACTGACCCATTACTGACTTTACTGACCATGGGGAAAAAGAAAATATTTTTCTTATAGCACTGAATTTTTCACTGCTTCCAGGGTTGAAGAACAAGCCTTAAACTTTGTTTAAGGACTTGTAATGAACCAGTCCAGTCCATGGTTGCCCCCTGAAATGGGCAAAAAACTGGACTGGACCAGACTTTCAAACATTATTCATTATGCCACAAGGTGGTTCATAAGACCATGGTGAGTACTCCTAGGCATCATTGTAGTGTTGCAAACATCCTCCAAGCTATTTCAGATGCTTTCATGGACTTTGAAGTATGCCAAGTAGTTTGAAGGTTCCTGAAAATACTTCAGTGACCTTTGTGGGTGTTTGTGGGTGTTTGTGGATGTTTGTGACATTTGTTGTAGCACTGCAAATATCCTTGAAACTACTTCAGGTGCTTTTGTGACTTCAAAGTATGCTGAAGTAGTTTGGAGGTTCCTGGAAGTACTTGAGTGACCTTCATTCCTGTTTGTAGGTGTTTGTAGGACCTCATAGAACTTCATTGAGTGTTCCCCTTACACATATCAGGGAGGACTTGAGATTCAAGCAGCACAATTACAGGTCCAGCAGTTCAGCTCAGCTAAGTACAAGTCTCATTGCTGTGTCCCAGAGCTTGTTGTGAGGGGTTTCAATTGATATATAATATGTTGTGTACCCCTGTGCCAATATAAAGTATACAAAATATTATGTCTATCATTTTTGGGAATAAAAGATATCACTTTAAAGGGATTATTGCTATACCAAAAGGGAGTGCTTCTGCTAAAGGGATAAGAAATCTGGCAGATTTTGAAGCCCCAATTTCATTTGATGTAAACATGTGGCCACTTGGTGATTTGCACCACAATCCAGAGATTCCACTTATGGTTTATTTCAACAACATCACTTATACTACTAGATTATTTCTATTCACTATTTTTGGTATTGGCCAGTATATTGCTTGTCAAATCACCCATTTGCAAAGCAAATTTCTCAGCAAGTGCATGATTCTCAAACTCCTCATTCCCACCATTTACAGCCTCTTCAATTAGCATACCATGTTGTCGTAACATAAGCCATGTCTTCTCTTTTATCTATAGAAGAATTAAAGTTAACGAAAACTAAAATAAATATAAAAATGGGGACATACCACAATATTCCGTTCTGCATTAATATATTTCACGATCCTGCTTTCACGTTGTTCATGTAGTATTTGCTCAAAAGATCTTGTCAAAAATGATGACAGACAATTTGCTGTCCAATGGAGTGGAACCAAATTAATAACCTATTACAATTATTAAATCAGAAAATACATAAGAAACATGAAAACATACATCCAACACATCAAAATTCAATGCTTGAGAGTTAAGTAAATATGCAACCTGGCAGGAGTTTGCTTCTCTACTTTACTAATTAGCTTTCAGGCAAACAGACACTAAACCCCAAACACTTACCCACTGTTCATATACAACTCTAGCAGTATTTTCAACAGCTCTTGTTTCAGTCCATTAGCAGATACCATCAAGCTATGATGTAGCACTGGTTTTGAAGTAGGCTTAGTAGCCCCATACAGCACAGATACCCACTTTTCTAATCCTGCATCACTTTCAGCTATTAGCTGTGCAGTTTTCACTGAAACCACTGCCCCGCTGAACATGCAGTATGCTTCTGCAGTTGTGTAGTCATGCAGTTCATGTGCAAGAATAGCAAGGGCTGAGTGATGTTTACCAAGCTAAAGTTCAGAAGCACATCAGTTCAAGTCCAACGGAGAAGCAACAATCACCTATACCATCCCTTCTATAATAGCTAGCTCAAGTTTCAATGTCCCCCGCTGTGCAAAAATCTGTGAATGGATAGCAGCCGGATCGTACAGGGTAGAGCCGGCAAGAAATAGAATGGTTTTTAAGCGGAGAAGCTTGTGATTAGAGTTGGGTGTCGTAGTTACAAAGTAGGAGATGAAAGGGATGCGGGATGGATTGGACATATAGGAGGTCGCTGAATATACATATTAGACTTCACCGCCAAATGGTAAGATATTCCCTACTTTTTGCACGCCAGAGTTTCGATATAAAGTCTTCTTTTAGGACTGTCAATAGTTGTTCAACACATGACACTGCAAGCCGTGTATGGATTTCTCGTGACTACAGAAAGATCAGAAAAATTAAATGGATTAAAAATTTCAGAAGCAAGCAACTTACAATGCTACGTTTCTGGAAAACGAGATATTCCAAAAATTGCAATCCTGCCACAGAATTTGCTTCCTTTACCTGCGCCAACAATTCAAGATCCTCTTCCGGTCTTGCCAATCGTTTACCAGGGTCATTTAAGATCAGGAGCTGCAGCACAAGGATCAATTGAAATGAAGAAACAGGCCGAACGAGTCAACGTAAGTGCACCTTTAATCCGTGTTCGTGGTCCCGTTTCATCAGCCAAACACCCCACTTGCGTATCAATGCCGTATCCTTCTGCTCAGTCAAGAGCATAATCATATCAGAGAGTGGATCCTTGATGGCTTCGTGCGTCCATTCACGGTCAATAAGCCTATCATATGCTCAGTGTGGGTGCATACAATTTTCAAAACCACATACTTCGACCATGCCTCAAGCAACTTCAGATATTCGCCCCGTTCCTTATACAATACACATAACTCATGATATTGTTCCTTTCTCACCAAGACAGGCTCGATCTCCGATAGGAGAATGCAGTTGGGCTCTTGGAAAAGCGTGAGCAGCTCTGAAGTCCTTCCGAACTCAGAGTATAGTTTTGCAAGGGTAGTATCAACAACCTTTATATCACAGGTGAGCAGCATTTGATTGGAAAACCATCGAATACAAGCTTACAGGAGCTGATGGATGTGCCGGCATTGTCGGTTTCATGACTCCTCTGCTGGAAATGGGTTCATCAATCCCAAATCTGGATGTTCTCCACTTCCTTAAAAACTCCTCTAGCATTTCGGTTGCCGCGATTCCAAGAATCTTTCGGAGTTCCATAGTGGATGGTGCAGAGCGTGTGTCGGGCGCGAGGTGAGGCGAGTAGTTCCTGACTAGGTTTGTCACAACTAGGGATCAGTTCCACGACAGGAACGTCAAGGTGCGACGATTCGGAAAGAAAGGGCAAAATGTCAATGGGGGCAAAGGAATGTGGTCAAGATAAGACGAAACAAAAAACAAGGGCTTAAGAGGCATGAGTGAAGAAAGACTCACTGATGTCGTCGATGGAATTATCAGCGGGCATATGTTCAGCCACACCAGAAAATACCTCCAGAATATCATCCGCCGTGAAAAGGGAACCGTGCAGATTTGGATAGTAACTTATGAGCAAACGAGGATCTATATCTCCGTTGAACAAGTTCTTGCCCGCCTCTTTGAAGCGAGTTTCACTGAGACAATGGAAGCCGATCCGTTGATACACGTAACACAATTCTTCTGCCTTTGACAGAACAGGGCATGAGTAATAGCCCAGTAAAAGGGTGGGGAAACATGCCTCGTCTGAGTCAACCAAGATATTTGCTTGCAATTTCGTTCGCTGAATGTCCGCCAAATCAACTGCATCATCAATTCTATGGCTGTCCAGGAGCGACTCCACCTGCGAGATGAGAGTAGATGGTAAAACTGCTTGTATGGAGTTGGGCCCGACAGCAAGGATGGCTGAGCGGGGAAAGGTCGACTTCATGGTTGAAGACAAGCGGGGCTATTTTCCCACGTATGTAGTGTCACGTACATACAATCATGATATTATCGAGCATACGGATGAAAACTATGCTGACCTCGAGAAGTCATCCGAGATGGTCCTGGGCCAGTATTCATGGCCATCCTACCCATATTGCCATTCAACCCCCCGCTAATACCTGCTCGCATATTTATGCCCATTGAGCTGTTTCCTGGCATCATCCCACCTATTGGTCCCAACCCTAACCGCATCGCACCCATATTCCCTACACCGTTTAGAATGTTTGTTCCATTCATCCCATTCACCATGTTCATCCCATTTATGCCTCCCATTGAGTTGAAACCGTTTATACCCATGCCCATTGCCATAGCCATCGGGTTCATGCTCATCAGAGGCATACCACCCCCAATCATCGGGATTTGATTCATGGAGCGTTGAAACATCATCGACATCGCATTCGGCTGCTGTGAAGAGAAAGCAACGTTTGGCGACTGCACCCTCGATACCTGGTCACTAAAGAAGGTTTCTCGATTATTAGATGGCATCGACATCGTGGCTGCGCGCGCCTGATCACGTTGACTTCGGGGTTGTGCCATCTTGACTTCAATCTGAGTAACATTCACTTAGCCAGCGCGACAAGCCGCCGCCAACCACTTATTCACCTGTTTATCATCCAGTATCAAGCCAATCTTCCCTACCAGTTGATCTGCATTGGTAGCATCCTCAAATGTCACAAATCCGAAGCCTTTAGATCGACCAGATTCCCGGTCCAGCATAACCGTTGCGTCGACTACCTTTCCATAGGCCCCGAAAAAGTCACGCATGGAATCTGACGTAGTTGTTGGGGAAAGGCCACCCACAAAGTAACGTGTATTTCGTAGATGTTCTTCGCGAGGGATGGCTCGTTTTGGATCAATCTAATCACCCAGGTTGTATTATGTTGAGCCATAATGACGATGCTACGCACTGTTTTCCCGTCTAAGAAGTGTTCACGAGCAACTACTGCACTGACTGCATTAGGATCCTCAAATGTCATGAAGGCAAACCCCCGGGAAGTTCCCACTGGATCCCGCATAATTGTGCACGCATCGACCTTTGTTACAGGATGAGGCGAGCTTGAAGAGTGCAGTAGAGCTGCTATACCTTGCCAAACTGAGAGAAGTAGTCCCTCAAACCTTCTGCTCGGGGGAAGACAGGCAATGGACAAACAGGTGACGATTAGCACTACATAAGATGGATTTGTAGGACAGAATACCATCTGTTGTGTCCCAGTTGAGACCACCGATGAATAATTTGCTATCAAGTTGGACCATAGGTGAAGAGGCATCGAAGTAAACGATAAGGTAGGCAGATGAGTATTAGGGCGAGGATCGGAGATTGCCAAGATGTGTAACAAGAGTATTAGTTTCCATAGAACACGAGAACTCCACGAGTGGGAAGGCAGTAAAGACAGGGATGCAAGATAAGGAAGTATCATAGCTGGTATCTGCTCATGCCGGGTATACGAGGAGAACGAGAGGTAGATAGGACGGTAAGAAACCAAAGTCCAATCACACAGCGCAGACTTCGTTGGCTGGAGCTAGGTATCTGGCAATGAAGAAAAGTGAACACTTACCCAGCATCATGCATCTCTGACGGTTTTTTCCCAAAGACAGTGTCGTGCGAACTAGCACTGGAAGATCCTTCGTTGGCAATAAGTGTAGAGGATCGTTTTGATGAATGGATTTCGGTTCGTTGCTGGCGTTCCTGACTAGGAGTCTGTTGATAGGCCGAAAACTGTTGCGCAATTTGGGCGGAATACGATAATGATCCTGAGTTCGGGGATAGTGGTTTAGCGGGAAGTGAACGAAACGCGTCTTTGCTTCTGATCGTTGGTTGTTTTGAAGACTCGGTCTCAATGTTTGACGAAGGCGAAGTATCAGACAACTCTTGATTTTCCTTCGGTGGTGATTTCCTCACTTCCTCTTTGTCCTGCAGAGGAACTGTGTAGTCGTTGTCGTCGTCACCATAAATATCTAGTAAGATAGGATCAACAAATAAAAAAGACAAATGGATGTCATCATCACCTCCATAGAGATCAGAGTCAAGCGCAGGTTTAGCCATGAATGGCAGCAAAGCTAGCGGGATTAGCAGAATACGGAAAATGCTGCTCGTCAACGCCGCTGGGAGTTTGGACTCAGCAGTTGTTCCACTTTTGTGATGTGACAACCATTCGTCCAGTGGCTGTGCAGTGTAGTCAGAAAATTTGCTACTAGTAACTATACTCCGGGAGTACTACTAGTGTACTTCATCTACCACTAGCGACTGCCCCTCTCGAATTCGCTGCTGTGTTCGTTCTGCTGCTGCATCGTACACATAACGCACTGGGTGGCGTTGCCATCCATCCATGTCCTCCTCGGAGTCAGAATCAGACCCGTCGTCGGGCAGGAATACAGCGTCCTCCCTATCGTCGAAGTAAATATCATCGAAGGCGGCTGCATGTTGGAAGCGGAAAGTTCAATACATATTCAAATCAGGAGCTGATCTCAACACTAACGTTCTGGCGGCTCAACATCTACAACCTTTCGTTTTCCAAGCGCTTTGGCACTAGGCTTAAACGCTGTTCGGGCATCATCTCCTTCAGGAGCCACTGAAGACGAAGCCTCGTGTTGAACGCTCAAGATGTTCATGCCGTCCTGTATGTCGAAACCATTGACAGCTAAGGACTCCGTTGCATCATAATCGAGTGGGCCAGGCGATGGCGTACGCGAGTGTGTTGAACCTTGTGTCGGGTGACGTGGTCCATGAGGTGCAGCAGGCGGTGGTGCTAGTGCAGTGGTATCGATGCCCGAATGAGACGGAAGATGATGCGGAAAGGGATGAACAAGAGCAGATGGCGGGGGTGTGTATGATTGGGAGGGACTTGATGAGGCACTTCCGCCGTTGAGTAACGGCTCTGGCAGAGGTCCGAGGTCGGGTTCAAATGGCTGTAATAGCTGTTGAGGTCAAGAATACGCCAAAACATGAAATGTACATCACCCACCCTTCGATCGAACCTCGTCTCCTTCCTACTTTGGTCTTCGGCCTTTCGCTCCATCCCTACCCTTTCCAAATCATAATATTGCTGTAAAGCTTCGATGAGTTCTGCATTCGCAGCCAACAAGGAGGCCAACAGCTTTTCCTCCGTGGTGAGCTCAACAGGAGAATCGTCTCCAGTCAGTGGATCGACTTCGTTTGGAAATCTACCCTTTGCCAGATCATCCTGATTCTTGAGTGCCCTTGATCTCTCGGCGCCTGCGGAGGCCCAAGGTATTTGAGCAAAAATAAGTTCCTGCGAGGCGCGGGATTTGAGGTAGAATTCCTGAAGATATGGATCTCAGATGTTGATAATTGGCTGATGCTATAACAAACCTTGATTACGTCTTTCCTCTTCAGATCCTCGGGGGTCGACAGTGCGAGTGCCTGGGAAAGTAGAGATGCATTCCCTTGACCGATTACACACTCTTGAAATAGACGGCGAATATCTTCGTCCGGCGGGATAATACGGTTGCGAGTCGGAGACTTGCGCCTCCGTTGAGGATTCTGTAAGAATCAGCGATGGAACTGGTTTGCAACAGCGACACTAAGACACTCACAGATGGTGGTGTAGGTGCTGCGGAGTCTAGAGGTAATGGTGAAGCTTCCTGGTATGAAACGAGGGGAATGTCATAGTGTGATGCACGGCTTGATACAGGTGGGTGAAACATCGCATCGTCATTGTCGAGGGGAATCCCCTTAAATATAGTCAACTAAAAAAAGGACAGGAGGTGAACGGTCATACCTCGTCAGGTTTATCCGCTGGCTTGACCCTCCGCCATATCCCACGAAATCCACTGTCCTTCTCTGTGAAATCATTTGTTAGGTTAATGTAAAATAAATTATGCTATGAACATACTGCTTCCGCTGGCATATGCAGCAGCAGCTACGACATATAATACTCTTTCGCGTACGACTGGTGATGTTCTAGGGGAGTTGATCAGATCTTCAAGCGTGTCCAAAAACTTTCGAGCTGTGGATTGAGAGATAAATAACTCCGACGAGTTTCGCAGCATGAGCGCCCAGAGCTACATGTTGCAGCCACATCAGTTGACCAGAGAATCGGTTGCAAGGTAGCATACCCGTGCTGCAGACAATTGCGCTGGAGGTTCGCCGTATCTGTACTGGTTCATTAGGGCGATGAATCAATGAGAATAAAAGATATACTTGAACTCGCGTCGAAGAGCGCGAACAGCCTCCTTCGCATTATTTTCATTCGCAGACGCTCTTTCGCAGACTTCTAAAACCAGTGCCCAATCCTCCGAAGCCGTTGCGGTCAGATATCCTGGGAGGACCGTCATTATCCCAATGTGATTCAGAAACGCGTCAAGATGAAAATATATCCTACCAATCATTCTAGTCAGCTCTGCCTGACTCTCGTCTTCTTTTCGTTCCTTCCCCCTGACTCCTTCCCTCTCGCGTTCAAACAATCGCTCTCGTTCTCGCTCCTTTTCTCTGTCCTTGTCCCTATTCCAAAATGTCCATTTCTCCTTCTTATCAGCAAGATCTCTGTCGCGGTCACGATGGCCAGAGTCGGAGTGACTGGCGAACCTTTCTTCTGAAAGAGGTTTTTGTATTTGACTGGATGCATCCGTTCTAGGCGGATCCAGAGCTCTTAAAATGCCCAAGGCCACCGGCGCACTAGATGGGGGTTTCTTGCGAGAGATTGCTTGTTGGCCGATTTTCGTTGTTTGATTAGAAGAAGTAGTCGATGTACTGAATGGTGACGAAGATCGAGGCGCGACTGGACTTGGTATTGGGGGTGAGGCACCAGGGGGAAGTGATGCAAAGGAGGAGGAACGAGAGGGCGAATGATATTGCCTACGGAGTAATGCCTCGTCTTGCGATGAGACAACTTCCCATCTTTCCTCGTCTGTAGACGTACTGCGAAGGGTATGAGCCTGAGTAGTATCAGGATGCTTTGAATAAACAGCATGCTGCTGATGAATGGGAGTGGGTATACTACTAGATTCCTGTAGGACGCGTAAAGACGCGGTGAAAGTTTAGATTGATGACATGGTGCTGACCTCTTGAGTGACTTGTATGGGTGTCACTTTGCCATTTTTTGGCTTTCCATGGCCAAAAAGTTTCTTCATGTTATGGGTTTTGTGCAAGATTTGCCAGCCAACTATGGCTGTGTCCAGTGTCCACATTGGTTACACGTGCGTTATCAGTTAAGATTAGATAGTAAACCCCGCCTCCTGGGGCCCACAACTAGCAACTAGCTTTGGCCCATTCTTCTAACGGTAGATATCCCCTTTGCCACTCGCGAACTTTTCTGATTTTTTCTCCGTGGCCCACAGAATAAATTACATACCTTGCCTTGGCCTTCTTCTGCACCTCTTTCGCTAAAGCAAGGTACGACGCCCCAGCAGTATTTCTCACTTGACCAGTACGATCCCTTAGCACACCGTCTGCATCGTCCACCGCCCTGCTTAAAGACTCTATTTCCGGTGTAAAAAGCAAAACTTCCTTGGACCTAATCCCGAGCGGAAGGATTTCAGAGCCCCAGACGATCGCGCAACTCTTTCAGTAGGCCTTCATACTCAGTCCCACATTCACCTGTTTCAACGCTGGCCACTCTTCATCAAACATTTGCTCGTCATCCTTGTCCAGCACATCCTTCCATTCTCCAACAAACTTGTTCTTCATCCTCGCAATCCGCCTTCCTCCCTCCTTTAGCGTTCCAGATCAAGCCTTCCCCCTTCAACTGCCTTGTAAACCTTGTTGATTGGCCCAACATGCTTATCGCAGGTATGACATGCCATCACTACGTCTACCCCAGCTGCAAGGGACCTCACCGCTCCCTCCTCGACATCCGGTATTGCATCCATCTCCTACAGTCGGTCACCAACACACCCTCATACGCAAGCTCTCCCCTCAACAACTTTGCATTAACCACCTCCGAAATTGAGGCAGGTTCATCGTTCCCAGTCAGAAATGGCAGAGTAATATGGCCCACCATTATACTGGCCATCTTAGCATCTATGAGTCTCTTGAATGGCACGAGTTCCCTCTTCTCCATGTCCGCTTTTGATTTCAGAGCGATGTGTGAATCAACGTGTGTATCCCCGTGACCAGGAAAGTGTTTCGCAGAGGGAGCGACCCTTCAGAAATTAGGCCGTGTGAGACCGCAGTCGCGTAATCTGCTACCAGGGGCAGGATCTACGTAAACCAAAGTTAAAAGAGAAATGTATGGGTATGGATACTATGCTTTAGCGTACCGTCACCAAATGATCGGACACCTGCAGGTCGTGAAAATCATAGGACAGATTGGTCAAGGAAACCTACTAATGACGGGATTCGTTGTATCCGAATTGATGTCTGACACCGGACTGTAAACCCAGTTGATTCCGACCATCTTTAGTTCCTTCGTAGTGGCAGCCGCAAGCTCCACAGAGCCCGTAGCTGCAAGTGCCTTAGCTCCGGGACTACGTCAAATATTCAAACGTAAATCAAATTGTGACTTGTAAACATAGATTTGAGAAAACTCGCAATTGTGTCCCTGCCATTGGTGTACCGAATGCAGACACCACGCCTGCACGTTTTGAAGCATTAGGTCAGAGCTTGACGACATGGATTATATCATTCTCCTGATCAATGCTGATAAGCAACGGCCTGTCCTGCCTAGAGACTCCTTTGCAACCTCCTGAAGTTCCCTTATGATCTTGCGAACCTTGTTGCACGTCTGTGCAGTGTAAATGTCGTAAGTGTTAGGCTTGCGCTTCATCAAAATGACGCATCCAAGATGATAGTCCCTGATTAGCGTCCTGCTTAATTCAAATCCATGAAAGCCAAACAGATTTCGGTGGATTTCAATTAGCCCAATAACGAGTCTAATAACGCACCTGTCCTATCATCTCGCGCTTTACTTGATCGTGCCTGGCTATTTCCGTCTTTGTCAGTGTCACGTCCACGACTGGTAACGCGTACTAGACCGGTGGTCACGGTTCAACCACTGGCAAGACATAAACCACAGATGGGTGTTGCGGGACTTTGGGAGGTTAGTCACTATTATATCTGTGCGTTCCCGTGTTTCCCATACATCCTCAGATTCTCCGGCCAGTGGGGAAAATACGTTCCCTGACAGAACTCTCCGTTACGGAAGGCTTTGAAGCTAACCCTGACGGTGTGAGGGGCTTTCGTATCGGAATAGACGCAAGCATCTGGTTTTTTCACGCCGAGTACGGAAAGGAGGGTGAAAACCCTGTATTACGGACTTTGTTCTTTCGCTGTGCCGCCCTCATGCATTCTCCATTTCTTCCCCTATTTGTGTTCGACGGCCCCAGAAGGCCAGAAGTCAAACGGGGGAAGAAAATCAATAGGACAAGTCACAAGCTCATTCCAGGAATGAAGACGATAGTGGAATCTTTCGGCTTCGAATGGAGGACGGTAAACCGCCAACTCAAACATATCACCCTTGATGTTAATGGTATAACTAGGCTCCCGGAGAGGCCGAAGCTGAACTCGCATACTTAAACCGTATCGGCGTTATAGATGGCATATTGTCCGACGACGTGGACAATTTTCTTTTCGGGGCAACGATGGTTATTCGCAAGTGAATACACATATTTCCTCTTTAAAATACATGTGACGTTTTCCTTCTTTTGCTCTGTAGTCCAAGTAATAACCTATCGGGCAACCGCACCAATCCCGTGGTAAACGCGCTGGGTAAGGACGACAAAAATCATACCAGGGTTTACCGTTTGTCGGACATTACAGCGCATCCTGACGTTCGTCTAACACGGGGTGGTATGATACTCATTGGTCTCATGAGTGGCGGCGATTATGAGCAAGGGGGGCTTGCACGCTGCGGGACTATGATTTCTCACGGACTGGCAAAGTGCGGGTTCGGGGATACAATATACCACGCCGCCAACAATCTCAACCGAGAGGAGCTTCTGACCTTCCTGGATGATTGGCGACGTGATGTGCGCCAAGAACTCCGTACAAACTCTAAGGGGCATATTGGCAAAAAGCAGCCGGCTTTGGCCAAATCGATTCCCGACGCCTTCCCTGACATCGACATTCTTCTGTCCTACACCAACCCAATCACTTCGGAATCCATGGGTAGGGCGAAGAACAATCTGAAACTTACGTGGTCTAAGGAGCCTGATCTCGGAAAGCTAGCAGCCACCTGCGAGTTCTACTTTGAGTGGGGGTACAAAGAAGCGATTATCAAGCGGTTTAGAAGTGTAATTTGGCACTCGGCTATCCTGCGCATTCTGCGTCGTGCAGTCCTCGATCTGGATGCTGACCGTATCCCGAAAACAGGTGTTGCACCTGGTACTCCACAGAAAGTAAAGTCTCTGTCGCCAAATTCTGTGGGAACCCCGTCCAAGACGATTGCGAGATGTTTTTCCTCCCTTGCCCTTGGCGAACTCAAAGGCTGTCTCTCCGACGGCAAGGGCGACGAAAGTGAACGTCTTATCGTCCAGATCCACTCGTCTCGTAACCATGTCTCCACGGATCGCATTCTAGAGTACCGCTTGGAAATTGCTCCTGCCCAATTGGTCCGGATTGCAGAAACGGGAATCAAGGGGACACGTCAAACAGAAGGCCCTGATGAATGGGCTGATGATGACGAAGGGAATGGTGATAAGAAACCACCCCCCGATCCAGAAAGTCACATGCGAGTGTGGATGCCAGCTTGTATGGTTGCCCTTGTAGAGCCACATTTGGTCGAAGACTTCGAGGCGAGACAGCGAAGAAAGCAAGAGAAGACGTCCGCCAAAGGTCGTGTCAAACGTAATGGAAAACCAAAAGCAATCCCCGTCATGGACCCCGATCAGGCTACCATCATTCCCATAAGCAAAGGAATGCCTGAAGGTAGCTCCGAGACAAGGACATCTGATGCTAATGCGAATGTACATCGTGATTTGGAGTGCACGAAGGCACGAACTGGGCGTATCGTCCGAGATTTGACGAAAGGGGCCGCTAAGCCTCGGGGCATGTTGGAGGACAATGGGGACCTGAAGACTTTCTTTGTCTCAGTGAAGTCATTAAATACCGTTACAGGCAAGTCCAAGACCAAGCCAGTTCTTGCCCGAAGCAGGACTGGTTCCTCAATCTCGAAAGGCGATCACTATGCCGTTCTCAAGCGCACTAAGACGACTCCTTTGCAGTCATCCGTCAATCCAAACAAGCCCTGCGCTGGAGACGACCCAGTCTTTTCAAATGTTGCATCACCTGCATCTGGTTACCTGGAAATTTCAGAGTCTCATATCGAGGATTGTTCCTCGCAATCCGCAGAGCTGGCGGTCCTAGACCCATTCCGTTCCTCGTTTTGTGACGAAGATCGTTCATTTGAAGATGATCCCCTCAATGATACTGCGGCCATTCCGCAACGTGTTCCCGCTGCACGGAACCACACTCTAAAGAAAGAATTTCATTCGTCCTCAGAATACGATTCTATCGATTATCATCTAAAGAAGTCTCCACGCAAGACTTTCGAGCACACTTCGCCAAGATTGACGCGAATTAAAACACACTCTAGCAACATCACCAACCAGGATACGCATGATGATCGTCCTTGTTCGCCTTCACCTTTTCTCCCTTTTAAGGTGCATGGAGCACCTAGAGCGACTCTCCAGACCTCTGCTCATGTGATGCGAATAATTGATATCTCCAGCGATTCAGACGATGACGATTCGGACGTCACAGAGTTACCTCCTCTTGAATTGGCGAGAGCCAGGGCCAAGGGCAATAAGCATTTAGATTACCTGAAGCAAAGATCTCTCAAGGACTTTACCAACCATACTCAGCCGACACCTGAACAGCCCAGTCTCAAGTGTGCCAGCTTAGATGAGCATGTCATTGATCTCACGTAGTACAAGTTATCTTGTATATGTATATATCGATAGAATTTGAGCAACTATGTCTGAAGATTAGTGAAGTGTTATAGCTTGAAAGTAGTAAAGAAACTCGGGGATCTGTCCTAGAATAGCGTTGAAAAATCTCTGGAAGCCTCTTCGGTGGTGACGCCATCGACTGGCTCAGATTTTTTTGCGGCTAACATTTGGCTCTTGAAGCGCCTAATTGCTTCCAGTCGTGTACGCCAATTTGTTTTCATTTCTACACGGACGGTGTCACGTTGTGTTTGCGCAAAGACTGATGCGAACCAATCAGCGAGGAGGCTAAGTTGCCGAACAAGTAGAGGAAGATTTTCAGCGGATATAATTTTGAAGTGACCAACAGGAGCGAATTCAGTCATTCCCGGTGCTCGCTGTACGGTGACTTTGAAACATTCGTTTTCGTGAGCGTTATTGGAGAACGCAGAGATGGCGCCAAAGGAATGTGGTTCGATGACGATGTTCACAAATTGGAACTGCGTAGCTAAAGTGTCAAATCGGTAGGGGTTTCCAGAATCGTTCCACACGATTCGGACATAATCGTTTCCTATATGGCGTTTTTTGTTGTTGCATTGCGGGTCGTCTGCGCTGAATGGCATCATGGTCGCGGTGTGATATAAGATTTGGCCAATATCGTTCCACCAAGCATAAGCATATTCACCATCCTCGTCAGGATCAAGCCCACCCGCATACACATCAACTTGACCTCGCAAGTTGATTAAGCGTCCAAGCCCTTGTAGAAAACGAGTGTAAGCCGGGGAGCCATGCGTGTTGCGAAGAATGTCACTCTCTTCACTCTGACCTGGGGCAACGTACATGATGCCAACTTTGTGAGTATCGATCACAGGTATCCTGTCCAGAGTGTTGAAGAACTTGGACATGACCCTCGAATCCGCGAAGACCTGAAACATGCCCGTGTCGGGTTCAGGGTACGCCGATAGCTGGAGAGCGAAGTAGGATGGATCAATGGCGACTTCCTTTCGTCGCTGGGAAGGGGCCGTGCCGCTCCATACATATCCTGTAATGGGGTCTGGACGAGGGGTGTCAGAGTCTCCGGCATTGTCATCACTAATATTGTCGATATCGTTCTCCTGCGATTATCAATATCCTCGCACACAGGGAGTTAAAACGTGTGACATACATGTTGGTCATCTAGCGGAGGACTTTCAACAGCTCCCTCCTGGCCAGTGGACTGAACTTGTAAAGGATGGCGTTCCAACATCAGGCTGGCGGGTACAGATATCAAGTCGGGACCAACATCTCCTGGGTTCACCATCGGTGCATTTTCAGCTCGACAAAGAAATCTAGTAAATCCCGACGGACGCTGACAGAGCACTTCAATCCAACCCCGTCGGGAAATCGCGCGGACGGTTATTACGGAATTCCCTCGGATCCAGGTCTTCTCGCTAAGTATGTTCTGCGTCGAGGACTGTGAGTGCGGATTCATCACAATATCACTAAAGATTGAATGTGCTGGTCGTGGATCGGCACTAGCATATGTATAGCGAGCCAGCCAATCGAAGCACACTTCTGTAGGATCGTCCACGTTTTCCTTGCCTTCATTGGCTAAAAGAAGCTGCCGTGTGATGTAAGAAATATGATGTGGCCGATCTTGTAGCTTCACAGCAAGGAACCAAACGTAAACAACGGTGTACGAGAGAATTCGTACATGTTGCGATAGAGCCCACGATGTAGTAGGAGAGGCATCAAGACGAGTATAGTGCTGAAGATACTGAAGAGCCACGCCAAAAACCACCTTGAAGTCACCTTCAGTGAAATTGGCATACAATGGAGGCAGTGAACCGATAATAGAAAGGAAGCCCAGAATATGGACAGCCATGTTTGGGTTGGACATTATCTGTGAAAGCATTTCGAGTATCCTGGGCAAGCATTTGATCATCGAAGACTGAAGCTCGAATGCAGAGAGAGAAAGAGCATGCAAACAGCACTTGATAGTTGAAAGCTGTCCGTTCAAACCTGTTTGAAATACTTCCACCAAAAGATGGCACTGTTTCAAGTCAAAGCATCGCCGGTAACTGACCAGCACAGACAATGAGTGATAAACAAGTCCCTGTGCATCACGGGTTTTAAGCCCGCAGGGCCAGCGGTCAACATAAGAGGCCAGTTCACCGCTGAGTACGCCGGCACACAGAATGGAGAGCATCTTCGAGATAACTTCCCTTGACTTTGGACCGCAAAACAGGTGTTTGTTTGCAAGTTGAACGGGTAAGTGGCATAGGACATATGCCAGAATGTCCCAGTTCTTTTCCCTCTCAAGAATGCCTGTGATAACACTGAGGTAGTGCGAGACCGGAAGCAGTTGGCAGTGGGCTGGACCGTCAGAGTAAGAAATCAGGCATTCGCTTGGACCAACTTCGGCAATGGAAAAAGGGAAGGCTTCCGGAATACTCCAAAGAGGGGTGTTGGGCCTAGGCATTGATGCAGACGGTAATGCATGAGTGGTTGTCCTTGAATGACTTCTACTGCCGGTGGAACGGGACGGCACGACGGCACCTCGACCACGGGAGAGTTGTCTACCATCACTTTCCTGTGGAACGCGAGGACGAGCCTTTCGAAGCTCAGACACAACATCCCCTAGATGACGATCATCTATTTCCTGTTCTGGTTCTGGGGATGAGATGCCAGTGCGGTTGATCAGTGTAGAAAGCATCGTCACATGGCTTGCTACATCGTGCGTGAAATATAGCCTGTGGTCACGACGTGCTCTGATGTGCATCAAAAACTGCAGAGCAGTTAGCCTCGCTCTGCTTGACCCGCCTGTAGTGACGATTCCGAGAAGAATCTCGAATACATTAACGGCAAGTGCAATGTTCTTGACTTCAAGGGCGAACGGTGTGAAAGCTAATTGAGTAAATATTGTGATGAGGGAAGAGACAGCTGCGACAACGCGAGAGAGGGACAATCTCTCAGGTGATGGCAAGGGTAAAGCTGGCTCGCCGGGGACTTCATCCACAACATGTGAAGGTTGCGTAGAATTTGAGCGTGAAGATGTACCGGTGGTTAAGGACGACAAAATCGACATGACAGAAGGTAATCCCGATTCCTTATCCTTATCCTTCGCTGTATGGTGTTCGCTCTGGGCCCTGGACAAGATGGGTGACACGATGGTTGAAGGCGAGGTAAATGTCGAAGGTGGAGGAGAGTGAGTATCGGCTGTAGCAACGGAGGCCGTATCTCCGTTGTCCTCTTCTGGGTATACCTCAGGCTCGGACGCAGCGGCGACAATGAGATCGATGTAACGAGAGATTGAGTCATCCCTTACACCAGCTTCCTCACTTTCAAACTCGACGTTTCTCAAGACGACTTCGTGTCCGAGGATCCGCCATATTCCCTCTCCTTCACATGCCAAGCCGTCCTCTCCTACCCATCGTGTGCAGAACTCATAAATCATATTTGCCAATGGCCGGCGGTACAGCGGCATGTCCCTCACACTATCGTAGACATTCTCTAGCGTTTCCATTATGCCACATCTAGTCAACGGTCGATGTACGCTGACTAGAGTCCGATTCTCCAACAAACTATGCCAGTTATTCAGCCAGTCCGGAGACGTAGGCGAGAGACCGTGTTGTTCGCCAATGACTCGAGGCAGATTGGCCGTATCTGCGTCCGTAAGATGGCCCGCAATATAAATAAGAATCGTAGATAACGGGGGGTTGGTTGGCGTCGAATGGTCGCGTGAAAGAAGTGATGACAGACTCCGCAAGAAAGGCGAGGGAGCCGCCGGAGAATGTGAAACAGGAAGAGTGAACGGAGTTCCGTCTTGTTTTCTTATTATAAGGTATGCATTAGCAGTCAGTTAAGACAGAAAATTTTGCCTTGGCATACCTGAGGGGAAGCACATAGCCAACAAGCCTGTAAAGAGTTTCACCCACTACACATGCTTCCTCCTCATCAAGGCCGCCACTGTCACCGCTGTCATCCTCGCCTCTGGCATCCAGCTCCTGCCAGATATCCTTCAACACACCAGCGGCCTCTTCGAGGATATCCTCTTTCCCAGCTTTCTCTCTATCGCAATCCCTTTCTCCGTCGATAATCCACTGCCACTCCACCCAGGCCTCAACGCTTTTCGTCAGAACTTTCCCCAATCGTCCAGCATCCCATCCATTGCTGCCTAAACCCACAGCGGAGGATGTATAGTCTTCCTTCGGCCATGCTCTCTCCATCAGGTCCCTCTCCAAATCCAGATGCCCGGGTGCACCTGAAGGTGAGTATCCAACCGAGGTCTCCCGTGATATGTAAGCCCTCGCAAGCCTAGAGGAAAGCGCACGTCTGACATAATTCCTGAATGTTCGATGGGCACCGAGAGTTGTTTGTATGGCATTCGCAACTCGGTGGGACATCTGGGCATTAGCGGCTGTCCCTGGATATCGAGCGGTTACGTCAGTGTGGTTGATTGCAGGTGGAAAGAGATGTCGCTTCAGTATACGTATGCATGTTGTGGAGTAGGGACCGGCGAAGAGAGAGTTGAGAGTTTCGACAATCTTATCCTCTGAAGATGCTTTTTTTGTGGGGTGAGGTAAGACGGACAGGCGAGGAAGAGGTGAGGCACAGAACGCGAGCGCGCGGAAGAGAAGAGGTAGGACTGCGTCAAGGTAATCCGGGGAAAGAGTTTTGAGTCGTGATGAGAGATGGTCGAGATATAGTGCAATGGCGATGTCCGCAGGATTTTTAATCAAAAGCTTGGGGATCGTGGGAGGGGAAGCTGAAGATGGGGAAGGAATGGAAGTTGCAGAGACCGCTGAATGATTCCTCCGATGACTTGGCGTTCTGGACGGCGTATTGATACTCGACGTGGAATCGCTCCAAGGAAGGGAATCTCTGTCTTGGGAAGGAGTGTTTGCGCGAATTGAACGATCCACTAGTGTAGCGTAGAAATCCAGTACGTGCGATAGCTCTTCTTCTGGTATCCTTGCGACAATCTCGACGTTATCCAAGACGACCGCAAGAAATTTAACCAGGATATCGATGCTGCGTTCTCTCTCAGCCCGCTCAGTACGTTCCAGTACCACATCGCCATTTAGCAAACCTTCGAAACCTGCTTCAATCCAAGACGTGAGAACGTCGAGAATGGATACTTCAATCCCCCCAACGTCGGTGCCATATCTAGTGAGCGCCCTTAGGGCTTTAAACCTTGGTTCCCACAGATCCATCTCCCATGACAACTTGGAGCCGAGGAATAAAGAAAAGTACGAAAGCCTATCTGCTGTATCGAGAGCAGCTGCTTCGTTGTTCTCCCAATAAGCAGAAAGTATATCGTATCCTGCAGCTTGAATGGTAACTGGGGAATCGACATCACACAAAGACGCAAGGACAGGGTTAAGAGAAGGACGACGAGGTAAAGGAGAATATGTGGAGAGTGTGCTTGCGAGCATTCGAGCATGATTTAAACTGGGTGCGGTTGGTGGGGTTAAGGACTGGATGAGGGACTCTAGTGAAAGTGGGGGGATATATGGAACGACCGAGGATGAGACGAAAGCGGGATGATCTTGACGATTTCTTCGCCATAGAGAAGGAAATGAAGTTGTATTAGCTCTTGCACGGGCCTTGCTTCGTGTGTCTGCATCTTGTGGAAGACGGGACATGCACGACGTTCTGCACGACTGCGTCCACAGCGAACTTGGCTCGGCAACGTTTTCTACGTACCTTGTAGGACAGAATCTTGCTAATTAGACAGGTCGTGACCGATGTTCGTGGATGAGGTCGTGGCAGTCGTTAAACGACGAATCCATCTGACTCAGTATCAACTATTGCCGAACATATATTTGGCAACTACGATCGACAATCTAGGTAGTACACTCAACCCTTGCACCACCCATCGCTGTTTGTAATGTAGTCGATACTTCCATTAGGCTGAGACTGACCACCTGTATTGGTCGCATCAGAGCTATTGTGGCAGAGGGAGTACAACGAGCAAGTTAGTTGAGTGCTTCCACCCTGCGAGAGAAAATGAAATGCTAGTCAAGCTTTGAATAGAAATAAACGACCTTGCCGTTGACATCGTGGTAGGCTAAAGTATGTCATGTCAGTGCATGGAGACGAAGAAGATACCGGACATACTGTTGACAAAGTTGCAGCCGCTGGCAGAATTACACATTGCCTTGCATTCTGTTGTAAGTGAGTTAGAGATTGCATAACAGGTTCTGATTAAACAAGTTTACGAGGGACGGTATCGACAAGACCGTAGGTAAGGTAGTCTGCCGCCTGGGTAGCTCCTGTAAGGTTCGAGAAGGTTTGGTGGTAACCGTCCGCGGGGGGCGGGGGAGGGGGAGGGGGAGGGCATTGAAGGAATGCGGGGAACAACTTAAGGATCTCACAGATGATCTGTGTTCCCAGAGCTTAGCAGGTGTTGCGTGTAAAATGAGAATCGTATCTCACCCCACCAAGACAAGTCACGTCCGGGAACAAATCATGATGATCACCGTGGTACCACCCTGGGTAAGTGTCGTGATCCCATGGTGGAATTGGAGCACCGTAGTGGTTGGCCTTGCTCAGATCAAATCCAAGGAGGCCGCGCTTGAGATTCATAGGGGAGGCGACAGCTCCATTAAAGAGGACAGCAACGGCGAGGAAAGGTGCAAAGCGCATATTATGGGCAAAGAGCGTATTACTGAAGACCTAACAGAGCTTGAGCTGAAGCAATCCACCGAGTCACCCTCCAACTTTATACAAATTTCTGGACAGAAGTCGCCCTTGCATTGTGTCGTTTGAAAGAATGTTTGTTCCTTGTTAATGTTCCTAGCGAATACACGACGGTCGGCGTTCCCGATGTTACATACCATAGCTTTGATTTTCGCATACTTTTTGCACAAGCAGTTTGATCCGGGACCTAGTAGCTATCACGTCAGAAGGCCGGCGCTAATAGGACGTCGGTAATTGTGCAGAGATCGACAAAATGTAAATTGATAGAGGTGGTGGTCGCTGTTCCCTACTGCTACTGTCGAGTTGGGGAAAGAGGAACGATGCATCTAGTACAACGTTCGCAGAAGAGACAAAGCCTAATGATGATATTCACGAATCACAAATTTTTAAACTGTCATGGCAGGTACATTCCGCGGTTTTCGTTTGCCTCTCAAAAACCACTGATTGATCGAGTCGATGGGGCCATAGACTCGGAGCAGCACTAATCACACGTTCGGGTTTAGAAAGTGGGACGATATAGCCAAAACGAGGTGCGCCCTGGTTTCAGCAGCGCAACCAGTCATGAATATTAAATTACTACGCGTGTCAGACGCGTGTACCACCGTCGAACAGGCAGGCCCCCCACGTCTGCCGCAGCGGAGTCTCAAAGTTTGTTGACAACCGACTATGCGTTTACTGGTCTATTGGCCAGAAAAAAAGCACAAAAGGAACTCCAGAGTTATATCTACTGCCCTTCACCACGCTGGCATTCCTGACGCTTAGGATCCATCACCAGTTTTCAAATCGGAAGATCCCAGGTCAGGGATTGTATCTGTAAGAATCGCCGAGGGGACGAAGGTCTCCCTTGCGGGGAACACCGTCGACAAAAACCAATATATGGCAGACGCAGTGAAAAACTGGTACATATATACACATGAGGAATGAAAAAGACCCGCGGAACTTTAAGTTAATATTGCTTACTCCGTATAGCCAAGCGATGTCAAACAAATGCGACGCGTTCCCAACCTTGATGTTCCGGTTGATGTTCCCAACCAATCCAGGTAAATTAGGGGTGATGGAAAACAGAAGAGTGACGGCCGCCCGCAAGTTCTAGGATTGAGCAGGAAAGTCATACTTTTCCATCAAGCCAAACAGAAAACTTACAACGCCATTCCAATAACGATAGCGACCTTGAGGATCGTACATTGCGGGAACATCAACTTTTCCCCTGTGAACAAGCCAATACTGCAGACGTCAACGTGCCATTGTTAAGCATTTATCGCCGACGTACATCTACAATCATACTGGAATGTGCACTTAGTAAAATGACAGTGGAAAAAAAAAAA